>JARQOD010007652.1:0-38510 GCA_033576555.1 Oophaga sylvatica
CAACATGTCCATTAATTTTGCGGATTTCTAGCGTTTTTCCCGCTATATTATTGACCTAGAAAGTTCAGGAAAAAATCGCGGTAAAAAGCATCAAATCCGCACCAAAAACTCGCAAAAAAACGTGCGTTTTTGCCTCGAAAAAAGACCGGTTTTGCTCAGGAATATTCTGCAACCATTCCTGAACGTGTGCACTTAGCCTTACCATATTCATATCATATAGTATGTGGCATTTATTGGTGGGACCTTTAATTGGTTACAAAAGACAGCTGCGCTTTCAGTATTTTTATTATATCCATAGCCACATTGTCTGATTCCAATTAATTTATCAGGTCATAATAGGTGCATTTACCCTTAGAGGATTGTATATACCTCCGGGTAATTTTATTATCTGTGTCTGTCGTTATTTGTGTGTTTATCACTATTTTTTCACCTGGTACTTGTTTTTTCACATTTTTTCTTGGTTAGTCCTTTTTAAAGTTTCATTAAAAGTTATATTTTATCCATTGCTTTTTCACATTATATACATTTTGGATAATTATTCCTGCTTTTTCAGTGTTTATTGTTTAGTTGATTCAACCCCCAGGTGTCTGTCTTTCCTTTGGTTGCTTTGTGTTATTCACATTATTTCCTGTCTCACCTCCTGGGGAGGGGGTTGGTGGGTTTAGCTCAGGGCTAAACAGGAAACAGGGACAGGTCAGGGACTTGGGCCTCGCTACCTTTAAGCTTACCCCCAAGTTAAGGAAAGACAGATCCTCCCTTAGCTTTAGGGGCAGTTCAGGAATCCAGGTTCCTCGTCCCCTGTATTGCTTCAACTGCCCCGTGACAGATCTTCAACGTTATCTTGCTATGGCTCTTCCAGGCATGATTTCATCAAGAAGATTTAGCCTTCATAATACAGAGACAGAGTATAATACAGAGTACAACACCGCTTAAGCGTTCACCCTCTGCTACTCAGACTTTCTATCTGTGCAGTGACTGCCTCTAGGCTGAAGATGATAATGGTGGTAGTAGTTAGAGCATTTAACACAGTCATGAAGCTGCATTAACTAGGGATGAGCTTTCTGATATTGCAATATCGTAAATCGGCCCGATATTTGCTATATCGGAATTCCGATTTCCGATTCCGATATTTTTTTCACATCGGAAATCGGAAATCCCATAATCCTTCAGCCTCTGAGCGCTCCATGGAGCCAATCAGGAGCTGAAGAATTGCTGACAACATTGTGTAACTCCCCTAAGCTTGGTAGGAGGCGTCCAAACTTGCTAGCTAGGGGCTGCGCTGCGATTGGCTGGCTGGATGGTGTGATCAGGCAGTATAAAAGGCTGCGCCTGCCATTTTAGCCTCACTCTACTGTGAAAGCAGATAGGGATAGGTTGCTGTTGGAGATAGGGAGAGATCTCGAATCTAATAGTGAAATTGCCATTCTGAATCCATCAATAGAGATGAAGGCAGGGAGTAAGTGACGTACCCGTGGCGGCCGCGGAAGAGGTGCATCAGCAGCTAGACATGGTGCACATCCAGAGCAAACAGCAGGCCCAAGTCACTCAGCACCTACTTTCACCCAGCAGCAGTCATTTATGTGCAGCTTGTTAGGAGCACACGGCCATAGGCTGATGAGAGAGGATCAAGTAGAAACCTTTGTTGGTTGGATGGCAGCTGAGGCATCCACCTCAATGAGCACAGCATCCTCCCAGGACCTCTCCACCACATCAGGTCAGGCCACTGAAGAGCAGCACCCATCTGCTTCTTCATCGCCCACTAAATTGCCCAGACATTCAGAAGGCCAGGAGCCAACCTTAATCCTCTTCTCAGAATCTGTTGGCTTGGAATCTGTGTGCCAGCCAGACAGCATTCCTGCAGCTGAAGAAGAGGTAGTGTGCACAGATGCGCAACCACTGTGTGTGTCTGAGGAAGAAGTGGAGGGTGGGCCAGTGCCCACACTGACCAGACCCCAGTCGGCAGATGATGATGAAACTCAGCTGCCAGTTTCTGCTGATGAAAGTGTATTGGATGATGAGGTCCTTGACCCATCATGGCATGATGAGGGGCAGCAAGCAAGTAGGGATAGCTCAGAGGAAGAGCTTGCAGGTGTGGCGCAGCGTGGCTGTCCATGTGGGAGAGGAAGAGGGAAAAATTTGTTGTCTGCTCCCTCAACTTCAGCACCTGTTAGGAGCAGGGCTCTTTTAAAAAAGAGCACAAGGGGTGCGCCCAAGAGTTGTGGTGCATGGGCCTTTTTCGACCAAGTTGCAGATGACGTTACAGTAGTCAGATGCAAGCTTTGTCGACAAACCGTGCGGAGAGGGAAGAACGTCAGCAACCTTAATACCACCAATATGTTGACGCATGTCAGGAAGAGGCACCCTGTGGAGTGGCAGCATCACACCCAAGATGATTTGCCACCTGCAGCTTGTCCCCCACCTTCCATCTCTTCAGCCACCTCTTCCTCCAGCTTTCAAACAGCTGCTCCCGCTTCCTCGCCAGAATGCCAGGGTGCATCTGCAGGCAGTGTTGTATGGCGGCACACTGTCTGTACTTCGTCAGCATCAGCATCCCAATCGCTGGCTGTCACACAGGTGTGGGAGAAAAAGAGCCCGTACTCGGCAAACCACCCACAAGCACAGGGCATGAATTCTCGCATTGCAAGACTGCTTGCAGTGGAAATGCTACCATTCTGGATGGTGAGCAAGCCAGCCTTTATTGATATGTTGGGGTTTGCAATCCCACAATACAGCGTTCCCAGCCGCTTCTACTTCAGCAGGCAAGCCGTCCCCGCCCTGCAACAGCATGTGGAGCGTAAAATTAAGCATGCGCTACAAAATGCAGTTAGTAGCAAGGTCCACCTGACCACCGACGCATGGACCAGTCTGCATGGCCAGGGACGCTACATTTCCATCACGCCCATTGGGTAAATGTAGTTGAGCCTGGAACTGAAGTAGACAGTGCAAGTGCACGGGTCCTGCCAACTCCACGGATTGCAGGCCTCTCCTCCGTACAAATTGACTCCTCCTCATACTCCTCGTCAGACTCACCTGCACCCAGACATACCACAACAACCGATTTCAGCACTGCATCGGCCAAACATCAACAGGCCGTGTTGAAATTGGTTTATCTGGGTAATGTTAGCCACACCGCAACCGAGCTGTGGAACACGCTCAAGGAGCAGAGCGACATGTGGCTTGCGCCGCTCAACCTCCAGCCAGGTATGGTGGTGTGTGACAACGACCGAAACCTGGTCGCGGCTCTGGGCCTAGGTGGTCTGACTCACATTCCATGCCTTGCCCATGTCCTAAACTTGGTGGTGCAGAGTTTCCTTAGGAACTATCCTGACCTTGAGGAGCTGCTGCACAAAGTCAGATACGAGTGCCCTCATTTGGGCGTTCAAGCATGGCTGCATCGCACATTTCAGCCACGCAGCGCAGATTGGGCTTGCCCGAGCACCACATCATTGTTGCCCTCCCCACCAGGTGGAATTCGACTTTGCATATGCTGCGGAGGTTGTGTGAGCAGCAACCTGCAATTATGGAGTTGCAGCTGCAGCAGGCGCAAAGTAGGCGACACACATCTCAGCCCTCCCACTTTACAACCACAGAGTGGGCAACCATGAAGGACATATGCACCATTTTTAAGTGCTTCGAGGACTCCACTCTGATGGTGAGCGTGGATGCTGCCCTACTCAGCCTGACTATTCCCCTTATATACAAAAAAAAATCCTACCCCACATAAGAGGCCAGAATCAGAGCTTTATAGATTAATTATTTTATTCGTATAAATAGCAACAATAAGAAAAAATATATTACAGAGTAGCACGAAAAAGCAGGTCATGAGACAAGGACAATTTTTCCCCACTATGTAGTGCACTAAACATTACTAGCCATTTAATCATACTATCAAGTTATAGGTCCACTGATAATATATATAAAGATAAATAAGTGCATATGTGCAAAAATATATATCAGAAAACAGCTGAAGGTTTCCAATATAAATACATCATGGATCCATTAGTAAAGTGCCAACGTGCAATTAAATAGGCTATTGCCAAACATATAGATCAGGGTGGTAAGGTAGTGCAAACAATAAGCAGCAATATCAAGGTTACATGTACCAAATTATAAACTTACATGTGGGAGAAAGTCCTGACCTCAGCCTGCCGCGCCAACGCGCGTTTCGCCGTTTCTTCGTCAGGAGGCGTGGCTTTGGTCAGGCTTGTATCCCTTTATATAGTGCCAAAAAAGTGAAAAAAGATGAGAGAACTGAATTCACTGGTTAATTAGTTCTAGGCGCGTCACGTCACACATGTGAACGTGACCGACCAGGCAATCAATATCATGGATAGGCCAATGAGAGCTATCTCAGTCCAAGAAGGTTTTGTTTTCTAGTTACATAACTTACCTTATGGGTTTCCTTTCTCCATTCTTGGTGATTTGGTGCTTGGATGATATGAGGGTCCGGGGTGCTCCTATGTGGACTTTATGTCTGGGTTCGGCAGTCAGGCTTTGCTATTGGAGAAAATTTAAGAAAAAAGAAGAAATTTTCGATTAATGCAAGATTATTTTCCTTTTGTATTTTTAACTTATTGAAATAGGCTTAAAGTGTTTTTTGATTGATTAAAGAATATATATGCTTTTGCTTAACTTAATGGTGTCATTTGATGTAATTTACCTGTTTTCCTTTTATTATAATTATTATAATTATTTGTATAATTAGCAATTATTCTTTTCCATATTTTTATTTCTTATTTATTTGTTATTTTGTTAGTTTTCATTTTTCTTATTTGTCCCCTATTAATGTCCATATTATTTCATATATAGCCTTGGTTTTTGTAGTTGTCATTAATAATTATTCATATTATTCATACTCTTCCCTCTCCTTCAATCTCTTTTTATTTTATTTTTTTTATTTTTTATATTTTTTCTATTTTCTTTATTTATTTTTCTTAGTCCGGTCTCTCTATAATAGGCAATTTCTGTTTCCTAATGTAGTATAATAACGGCTATCCTTATAATCTGAGCCCAAGTATTAATTTCCCCCGTTTTGATTAATATCTAAATTCTTATAAGTTCTTTTAGCACTCACGTTTAAATTTAGCCCTCCTACCAGGCTGAGCGCATGCGTGAGCTGTTGCACATCTGGGACTTCCCGATCCGCCCATTTGGAGCGTAATCATTTCCCTGCTGCCTAGCAGCGGTGGGATGTTTGCGGTCCACGGGCGCTGAAGGAAGTTCCCCCACGTGGTGTGTCTGAGCCTGCGCATGCGCACCACATCGGCCTGTGACGGACGAGACGCATCTCATTGGCTGATTCACGGCACACCTTCTTGAACTGAGATAGCTCTCATTGGCCTATCCATGATATTGATTGCCTGGCCGGTCACGTTCACATGTGTGACGTGACGCGCCTAGAACTAATTAACCAGTGATTTCAGTTCTCTCATCTTTTTTCACTTTTTTGGCACTATATAAAGGGATACAAGCCTGACCAAAGCCACGCCTCCTGACGAAGAAACGGCGAAACGCGCGTTGGCGCGGCAGGCTGAGGTCAGGACTTTCTCCCACATGTAAGTTTATAATTTGGTACATGTAACCTTGATATTGCTGCTTATTGTTTGCACTACCTTACCACCCTGATCTATATGTTTGGCAATAGCCTTTTTAATTGCACGTTGGCACTTTACTAATGGATCCATGATGTATTTATATTGGAAACCTTCAGCTGTTTTCTGATATATATTTTTGCACATATGCACTTATTTATCTTTATATATATATTATCAGTTGACCTATAGCTTGATAGTATGATTAAATGGCTAGTAATGTTTAGTGCACTACATAGTGGGGAAAAATTGTCCTTGTCTCATGACCTGCTTTTTCGTGCTACTCTGTAATATATTTTTTTCTTATTGTTGCTATTTATACAAATAAAATAATTAATCTATAAAGCTCTGATTCTGGCCTCTTAATGTGGGGTAGGATTTTTGTTGTATGTTATATTGAGCTTGCAGTATCAGTTCAATATTCCAATTGGGATTTTCATATGTGTAATTATTCCCCTTATATGCCTTATAGAATCATCACTTAAAGGACTAAGGGATGAGGTTTCTCAGGAGGAGGAGAAGTATGATGAGACACTTGCACCAACCAGGCAATCTTCATCGGCCCGGTTGGTGCAAAGCTCTGTGGGTGCCTCACAAAGGTATAGGCAGGACAAAGCAAGCGAGGAGGATGAGGAGGACTATGAGGATGAGCTAGAGGAGGAAAGTACACAGCGCTCTACTCTACGGATGATGGCGGTATTGCGGCGGCGTTTGCGCGCTACTGCCTCTGGGCATGATAAATAGAGCCCCCCAGTGGGACTCTGTTATGCGCCCCTGAGGAAGGAGTGTTCCCACTCTGAAACGCGCTTCGGGGCAGGCTGTGTGTCTACTGATTTATACACCATTGGGTAATTATTGCATCTATTGCATTTTCTGCCACGGTTTATTCTTAGCTTTGGTATGGGTAATTTTTTCGGTACTTACCTATTAGCACATGCGTTATATCCCATATACTTTGCTCCTACTTTGCAAATTGTGCAATGAGTGGCAGTTTTCATATTAGTCTATATGTTATACCCATGATATATTGTCATGTTGTTCACATAGCCTGTTTTCATTATGTGCACTGTGAGTTTACATTCCCCATGCTGCCCTATTCCATGTTTTAGGAATTTTTCAATTAATGTTATATTTTATTATGACCATTTGACTGTGTCCTTGTTCTTGGTGTAGTGTGCTATATTTCTAGCAGTTGGTCACTTGTAATCCATAGGTGCTCATGTGTGTGGTACTTTATAGCGGTTATATGTCTTACATTTGATCTTTATTATTGTATATTTACCACCCATGCATACTGCTAGCTCCACCTTTGTTGTATTTTACTCTATTCTTGCTGTGTTATGCACAGGTTCTGCGATGTGGAGCAATATGGATTTTCGGGCTAAGGAGAAAACCTGGCTTTCTCAACTAGACCAGGTTTATGGCACCAGTGGGGGTGTTGGCCAGAATTCGGGAGACACAACTTGGGATGAGAAACTTGGTAGCACTAAAGCTACAGTTAGGTCCATAAATATTTGGACAGAGACAACATTTATCTAATTTTGGTTCTAGACATTACCACAATGAGTTTGAAACAAAACAAATCAGATGCAGTTGAAGTTCAGACTTTCAGCTTTCATTTGAGGGTATCCACATTAAAATTGGATGAAGGGTTTAGGAGTTTCAGCTCCTTAACATGTGCCACCCTGTTTTTAAAGGGACCAAAAGTAATTGGACAAATGACTCCAAGGCTATTTCATGGACAGGTGTGGGCAATTCCTTTGTTATGTCATTCTCAATTAAGCAGATGAAAGGGGCGGAGTTGATTTGAGGTGTGGTGTTTGCATTTGGAAGGTTTTGCTGTGAAGGAAACATGCGGTCACAGGAGCTCTCCATGCAGGTGAAACAAGCCATCCTTAAGCTGCAAGAACAGAAAAAAACCCATCCAAGAAATTGCTACAACATTAGAAGTGGCAAAATCTACAATTTGGTACATCCTGAGAAAGAAAGAAAGCACTGGTGAACTCATCAATCCAAAAAGACCTGGGAGCCCACGGAAGACAACAGTGGTGGATGATCGCCGCATACTTTCTTTGGTGAAGAAGAACCCGTTCACAACATCAACTGAAGTACAGAACACTCTCAGTGAAGTAGGTGTATCTGTCTCTAAGTCAACAGTAAAGAGAAGACTCCATGAAAGTAAATACAAAGGGTTCACATCTAGATGCAAACCATTCATCAATTCCAAAAATAGACAGGCCAGAGTTAAATTTGCTGAAAAACACCTCCAGAAGCCAGCTCAGTTCTGGAAAAGTATTCTATGGACAGATGAGACAAAGATTAACCTGTACCAGAATGATGGGAAGCCAAAAGTTTGGAGAAGAAAGGGAACGGCACATGATCCAAGGCACACCACATCCTCTGTAAAACATGGTGGAGGCAACGTGATGGCATGGCCATGCATGGCTTTCAATGGCACTGGGTCACTTGTGTTTATTGATGACATAACAGCAGACAAGAGTAGCCGGATGAATTCTGAAGTGTACCGGGATATACTTTCAGCCCAGATTCAGCCAAATGCTGCAAACTTGATTGGACGGCGCTTCATAGTACAGATGGATAATGACCCCAAGCATACAGCCAAAGCTACACAGGAGTTCATGAGTGCAAAAAAGTGGAACATTCTTCAATGGCCAAGTCAATCACCAGATCTTAACCCAATTGAGCATGCATTTCACTTGCTCAAATCCAGACTTAAGAGGGAAAGACCCACAAACAAGCAAGACCTGAAGGCTGCGGCTGTAAAGGCCTGGCAAAGCATTAAGAAGGAGGAAACCCAGCGTTTGGTGATGTCCATGGGTTCCAGACTTAAGGCAGTGATTGCCTCCAAAGGATTCGCCACAAAATATTGAAAATAAAAATATTTTGTTTGGGTTATGTTTATTTGTCCAATTACTTTTGACCTCCTAAAATGTGGAGTGTTTGTAAAGAAATGTGTACAATTCCTACATTTTCTAACACATATTTTTGTTCAACCCTTCAAATTAAACGTTACAATCTTCACTTGAATTCTGTTGTAGAGGTTTCATTTCAAATCCAATGTGGTGGCATGCAGAGCCCAACTCGCGAAAATTGTGTCACTGTCCAAATATTTCTGGCCCTGACTGTATGTTATTGTAACGCTGGTATTATCTGTACTTTGTTTTCCAGCGTTACTCTGCATGTCTTTTGCATTAACCCTTTTGCTCCTTTCCCCCTAACCAGCTGGGATACTGTTGTCTGTTACCTATATGGAAGCTGCTCAGTTCCCGGCTCTGCTGCGTACCCGTACTTGCGTGAGTGGCTCCGCTGCTTTGCATGACCGCCCGCATGTGCGGTTCCTGACCTGCTGTGAAAGCCGTCCGTAGCTTGCAAAGTCCTCTGCAGTGGTGCATGACTTACTACGTGTGTGGCAGCAGCTTCTGTCAGGCGCCTGGCCTGCTGTGAAAGCCGTCCGTAGCTTGCAAAGTCCTCTGCAGTGGTGCATGACTTACTACGTGTGTGGCAGCAGCCACTGTCAGGCGTTCCTCTGTGATGAGTTGTCTGGCTCTGCATAGGGGGCGCGGCCCACACCTGTCCTGCTTTTATGAGGATTGGGTGTGTATTAGAATTACTGCTCCAGCCTATTGCTGTGAAGCAGCTCATATATAAAGTTCCTCAGCCCTAGTGGGCGTTGCCAGAGCTTCACATTGAATCCACACTGAATCCCTGAACCTAGCCGTATGTGGTTGTGTGTTCAGCTCCTGCTCTGAAGTTGATCAGCTCTGGAGAGCTGATTCCCTGTTCCTGCTGTTTCTTGTTCCCTGATCCTGGATCTAACCCGGTACCTGAATGTCTGAACTGTGTCTTGTGTTTCCGCCTATGCTGGGGGCTGATTACCCAGATCGCCGTTCCTGGAGGCTGTATATCCAGGCCTGTTCCTTCTGTGTCTAATTACCTGAACCCCTGATCCTGGATCGCATCCTGTACCTGACTGTCTGAACTGTGTCCTATGTGTTATGTTCCTGAAATCCTGCTGTGTCCAGAACCCTGTGCCAGTGACTGTGAATCCTTGCTATATAACCTGAGTTCATCTTGGAAGGAGGAGTCCGGTGTGTGCTGAGTTTCTGTTACTCTGTGCTCAGCTTCTGTGCAATCCCGGCCAGCTCCCGTTGTGCTGGGCGGGGCTTGCACCAGACCGCTGGGGTTCCTTTTCAGGTCGCTGCCAGATGTCCGGATCCTATCCCTGATGACCATTGCCTGATATCCGATGTCCGATGACCATTGCCTGATATCCGATGTCCGATGACCACTTCCAGATGTTCGGATCCTATCCATCTCTACCTGATGTCCAGAGCCTGCTGATCGGTTCCAGATGTCCGGAGTCCGATGCCTGTGTTCCAGTCCATGTCCCTGAGACCCAGTCCGTGTTCCTGTCTGTGTTCCTGACTCTCTGAGATCCAATCCGTGTTCCTGTTGTTCCTGTGCAGTCTAACTCTGTTTCAGCCATCAGCTCCTGATTCTAGTTACCTGTCTGTTACCTGTCGGCTTGCCTGTCTGCCATCCGTCTGCAGTTCCTTTCAGAGGTTCGGACGTCATCTGCAGAGATCCCCGGCTCTTGCCTGCTCACCTAGGAGCGATCATCTGCCATCCGACTGCAGCTCCATCCGGAAGTTCGGACATCATCTGCAGAGATCCCCGGCTCTTGCCTGCTCACCTGGGAGCGATCATCTGCCATCCGACTGCAGCCCACCTGGAGGCTCCACCATATCAGGTCGTATATACCTGCCTGTCTAGAGACTGCCTGGTCACTTATCGTGACAACCTGCCTGTCTAGAGACTGCCTGGTCACTTGCCGTGACAACCTGCCTGTCCCAGAGACTGCCCTGGTCACTTTCCGTGACAACCTGCCTGTCCCAGAGATTGCCTGGTCACTTGCCGTGACAACCTGCCTGCCTGGTCACTTGCCGTGACAACCTGCCTGTCCCAGAGACTGCCCTGGTCACTTTCCGTGACAACCTGCCTGTCCCAGAGACTGCCTGGTCACTTGCCGTGACAACCTGCCTGCCTGGTCACTTGCCGTGACAACCTGCCTGCCCTGGTCACTTGCCGTGACAACCTGCCTGTCCCAGAGACTGCCTGGTCACTTGCCGTGACAACCTGCCTGCCTGGTCACTTGCCGTGACAACCTGCCTGCCCTGGTCACTGCCGTGACAACCTGCCTGTCCCAGAGATTGCCCTGGTCACTTTCCGTGACAACCTGCCTGTCCCAGAGACTGCCTGGTCACTTGCCGTGACAACCTGCCTGCCCTGGTCACTTTCCGTGACAACCCGCCTGTCCCAGAGACTGCCTTGGTCACTTGCCGTGACAAACCTGCCTGTCCAGAAACTACCTATATCCCCTGCCGTGATTCCCTGCCCTTTTCCCAGGTGCCACCCGCTCTCTTGTCCTGCCGGTTCCTTCTTGGTCTACCCTGTGATGACGTCTGTCCTGGGTCGGTGTCTGATGTTCTCCTGCTGAGCCTGTGCTACGCCTGAGGCCTGAGAGAGAGGCCGTCCTAGTATGCCCGTGCCAGATGACCCTGGACTTCATCAACCCGTGATGACCCTGCCATCGTCTGACGTTCATCCTGGGCCGGTGTCTGATGTTCTCCTGCTGAGCCTGTGCTACGCCCGAGGCCTGAGAGTGAGGCCATACTAGTATGCCCGTGCCAGATGATCCTGGACTTCATCAACCCGTGATGACCCCGCCATCGTCTGAAGTCTGTCTGAGGTCGGTGTCTGATGTTCTCCTGCTGAGCCTGTGCTACGCCTAAGGCCTGAGAGAGAGGCCGTCCAAGTATGCCCGTGCCAGATAACCCTGGACTGCATCTACCCGTGATGTCCTCCAGCACTCGTCTGTGATCCTGAGTCGTGTACCCTTCTCTGATGTGCGGAATCGGAGCCCGGTCTTATGTTTCTGTTTATGTACTTTGTTTCTTTAAGTAAACTTTATGTTTCTTCTTACCTGAAGTTGTGCGGTGTTGTCTAGCCCTGCAGGTCGCCACCTTGCCCACATGCTCAGCTGCCACGGATCCCGGTCGCTGCCCTTCCCTAGTCCGGGCAGGCCCGGGTCTCCCTCCGTGGTCCAGTGGGTCCACATTCTCTTATCATCTGGGACCCATGCCTCACGTCGTCGTGGACTGGCGGCGTGGGAGCATTGGCTAGCTAGGCAAGCTATGCCATGTCCCGGCGCCCCACAGCCGTGGGAAGCGCTACAGTTATTACAGAGATCTATATTTTGGTGGAACAGACTCTTTCTGGAAAAATACACTACCAATAAAATGATTCCACGTGGTCTAAGAGTAAGAGTAATACCTACTTTCCCTATTAAGGATGAACCATTCATGCTAAAGTGGGAGGAGGCATGTGACGCTTGTTCCTTTACTCTTATGCAATTATTGATTGACTTGAATTCCAAAAACATCTCTGACCTGGATAAAAAGATTGACAATATACAGGCTGAGATTCATGATGGCTGCACTCCTGAACGAATCGCACGGTTTGAACAGGATGTGGATAAATGTATGGATCAGTTGGTCAAAATGATCCAAGAGAATCAGGTGAAGAAATATACTAGAGACATAAGAGATTACCAGGCCAAAAAAGTCTATTTTTGGAGGAAGAAAATTAACCATAGTATACATAAGGGACCCTCTTCTACCTCCATTACTTCCCTGAGTGATCTATCTGACTCCTCTTCTATATCTACTTCATCTCATGGAGTTGGTGAGATACATAGGCTACGGGACCATGCCTTTCATCTGAACAAAAGACGTCCGTCATATACATCTGAATCGAATCGCATCGACAATAAGGTGATTAACTTGAGTGGTCATATATTGTCTGATGCTGATATCTCTCTCCTTGGCAAGGGGCTATCCTTCTCACCTATTTCCAGATATGATCCATTCACAGATGTTAAAGATCTACATATCTTTGCCAGGTCGTTGCTATTCAAAAGGTTCTTCTATAATGGTGATATTGCTAATCTGTTCCCTACAGAGGAAGAACAAGAGGCGGTGAGGATCCTGGAGGAATTAGCTTTAGAACACAACAATGATGGAGGTAAGATTCCTCCTACCATTCGTCCTCGCTCCAAGAAATTCCCCCCTTTTGCTTCCTGCCCTAGTGTTGATTTATTTGTGCGGGTGGTGGCGGAGTACTTTTCTTGTATTCCACTTGGTTGGTCTAATGACAACTTGACAAGGGAGGAGAGGATTCGTCTCAAATACCTCAGTGATTTGCCTGATGTAGTGCTGAAGCTAGCTGACAAAGGTGGTAACGTAGTGATCTGGCCTAAATCTATGTATGAAAGGGAGGCCTTTCGCCAGCTACATAACAATCTTTGCTATAGAAAATTAACATATAACCCCCTATCGGCCTATAGTGCAAAATTGGATGACACCTTTAAACATGCAGTGGATACCGGCGTTATCACCAGTGAGCTGGCTTCAGCACTTAAGATTAAAGAACCAACTATTGCTACTTTATACCTGTTACCCAAAATACATAAGGGTCTTTTGCCGCCACCGGGTAGACCAATTGTGTCGGGATGGGGGAACTTCTTGGAGAATGTGAACTAATGGATTGACCATTTCCTACAACCTATGGTCATGAATCTTCCTTCCTTCCTCAAGGACACAGGTGAACTGTGGTGCAAGGTTGATGGACTGTGTTTAGAGGGTGATACTCTGTTAGCTTCAGTTGATGTTGAGTCCCTATATACCAGCATCAGGCACTCCGACGGTCTATCCGCAGTTAGATTTTTTCTTGAGACTACTACATTATCTGTCGACCTGAGGGACCTCATCCTGGAGCTTCTGGAGTTCACTCTCACCCACAATTTTTTGTGTTCAAGGGGTCCTTCTTCCTGCAGCTCCAGGGGACAGCTATGGGTGCTGCCTTCGCGCCATCCTACGCTAACCTCTTCCTGGGGTTCTGGGAAAGGGATCTCTTCCTGTCAGATGAGGAGGGGTTGATGGACCGTGTCCCATTTTGGGCACATTACATCGATGATATCTTTTTTATCTGGCAGGGCACCTCCATTGACCTTGTGCACTTTATTACCTCTTTGAATAGCAACGACCTAAATATTCACCTTACATTAATTTGGGATCCAAGTAAAATTAATTTTCTGGATGTTATCATCAAGAAGGATAGCTCCGGTGCCATACAGACGGATATTTATCGTAAAGAGACATCCACTAATGCTGTTTACATGCAACGTCATGCCACCACTCTCATGTCTTGAAGGCTATCCCCGTAGGACAGTTTCTTCGGTTACGGCGGAATTGCTCAACTGACCTTGATTTTGAGACAAGAACTGATGAATTAAAATCACGGTTTCTTGCCAGAGGGTACAGCAGACGTTCCATTAAAAGAGCTTATTTGAGAGCAAAACATTCGTACGGAATAATCTGTTCTATGAAAATCCATCACGTTCAAAGCTTCCAATGAAGTAAGATTTATTACTACTTATCATCCTCAACATCAGAGGATGCGCAAGGCAGTTGAGAAAGCATGGCCTATTCTTAAAGTTGATCCCATTATTGGTAGGTTTCTTCCAGACAGACCCTCTTTCACATTTAGACGGGCTAGAAATTTACGCGACCATTTAACCACCAGTCACTATCCTGACCAGTACGTCTCGACATTTCTTGATAATTTTCCATCTAATGTTGGCTGTGTCCCGTGTGGGAGATGTGTGGCATGTCCGAACATTGAACGCTGCTCCTCCTTTACCAATTCATCGGGTACAAAAAACTATGAGATTCGACAACGTATCTTTTGTACATCGAGATATGTCATCTATTGTGCCAGTTGTCCCTGTGGATTGTTCTATGTAGGACTTACCACTAGGCAACTGAAGGTAAGGGTGAGAGAGCATGTTCTGGGCATTGCCGCAGCCTCCACAAGCATGGACACAGCCTCGTTGAAAACTCTCCCACATCATTTGTTTGAATTCCATCAGTGCGATAGCTCTCTTCTTAAAGTTAGAGGCATTGATGCTCTTAGAATCAATATACGTGGGGGTGATTTATCGATAGGTTTGGTGCAGGCCGAGACAAGGTGGATATGGATGCTTAAAACTATTCGCCCGTATGGTTTAAATGAGAATAATTCATATGTTCCTTTTTTGTGATCTCCCGGTTCTGCCATCGATATGTATCTCTACGTTAGCATAATGTTGTTTTTATCAATTTTAACGTTCATGTTTATTCTTGCTTATAGATTTTTTCACGTTGTTGTTTGTCCTGGATGTTTGTGAGGACAATATAACTTTCAGGATTGACCTTCACCTGCGTCCACATGGCTACCGGTGGTTCCATGGAATTTCTGCGGCCATACACCTTTATTATTAAACAATGTTTTTTATGCTGCATTTCTCTATATATACGGTTATTGGTGTGTTTATATACAATACTGTCTGTATTAATTGCAGCTATTGTTATAATTTAGTTATTCAATGAAAGTGGTTCTATGTATATTTTGTTACATGACACTTACTTGATGTGCATTTGTTTATCGGTTCATCCTTCTTGATAGATATGGTATGCATTAAACCATGTATGTATCTATATCTTCATAACATGTATAGTTTTTATAACATGTATACCATGTATGCATTTCATGGTTTATTAGTATAAAAGGATGACCATTTATAATGTAGTTAGTGTCATATGGGATATATATATATTTGCTTAGAAACTTTTCCATGTTAGGTAGTTATGTGCCATGCAGTGTATTTTTGTTTTTGTTTTTTGTATTATATTTTTATTATTGTTTACATGTCCTCCCTTTTATACCTTTTCTATATTTGTTTCATATTGTATAGTAATTAGCATATTTATCATTTTGTTATAAGTATCAATACTTTCCATGTATTTTTCTATGCACGTCCATCTTTATTACTGGCTTCCAGGTCGGGGCAGGTGGGCGCATGCGCCGTTTGCTTTCCACACCGCCCGCGTCACTTCCTGTGACGTCAGACGCTGGACTACGTGCGGCCCCAGTGTTTCCGGCTCTGGAGTTCTGGGATGGTCGTCGGATGATGGTGGTATTGTGGCGGCGTCTGCGTGCTACTGCCTCTGGGCATGATAAATAGAGCCCCCCAGTGGGACTCTGTTATTCGCCCCCTGAGGAATGAGTGTTCCCACTCCGAAACGCGCGTCGGGGCGGGCTGTGTGTCTACTGATTTATACACCATTGGGTAATTATGACATCTATTGCATTTTCTGCCACCCTTTATTCTTAGCTTTGGTATGGGTAATTTTTTCGGTACTTACCTATTAGCACATGCGTTATATCCCATATACTTTGCTCCTACTTTGCAAATTGTGCAATGAGTGGAAGTTTTCATATTAGTCTATATCTTATACCCATGATGTATTGTCATGTTGTTCACATAGCCTGTTTTCATTATGTGCACTGTGAGTTTACATTCCCCATGCTGCCCTATTCCATGTTTTAGGAATTTTTCAATTAATGTTATATTTTATTATGACCATTTGACTGTGTCCTTGTTCTTGGTGTAGTGTGCTACAGCGCTCTACTAGTAGTCACCAGATAGAGCATGGATGAGGTGATGCAGATTAGCCAGAGCACATTCCTCCAGCTGGTGACAGTGATGCATGGCCAGTTGGCAGCCTTCAGCACATGAGTGACTTCATGCTGCAGTGTCTGAGAAAAGACCCACGCGTGGCTCGTATTCTCCACACAAATGACTACTGGGTGGCCACCCTCTTAGAGCCACGTTACCGGGACAGCCTTGAAAGTCTAATTACACCGTTGAACCGGGTGTGTAAAATGCAGGAGTACCAAGAAGAACTGGTTAATTCACTCATGTACTCTTTTCCACAGCATAGCAGTGATGCGCGTGCACTAGCAGGCACCTCAGTGCGTCCTGGGCCCAGCGGAATCCGATCAGAAGCTGGTAGCAGAAGCAGTACATCTGCCACTGACAGGTTCAGTATACCCAACCTGTTTCAACGGTTTCTGAACCCGCAAACAGTTCGGGCACCATCAGCACAGACAGTGCAACGCACTAGGAGGCAACGTTACCGTGACATGGTGGCACAATACCTCTTCACCCCTGTCAGTGGGCTTCAGGATGGATCTGCCACCTTCAAGTTTTGGGTCTCCAAGTTGGATACATGGCCCGAGCTTAGCCAGTATGCCTTGGAGGTCCTGGCATGTCCTGGTGCCAGTGTGATTTCTGAACGCGTCTTTAGTGCAGCTGACAATGTACTAACAGACCAACGTACCAGACTATCTGCTGCAAATGTCGACCGGCTTACATTCCTAAAAATGAACCACGCCTGGATTTCTGGTGACCTTTGCAGCCCTGGGCCACAGTACACAGGTTACATGCATGGTTGGTAGCAGTATGCATGCTCTGTCATGTGCCTATGTTGCACACAGCGTAATCTGTTATGCCTGTGCTATGGCCTCTACTTGGTAGCACCTGGTTCTGTGACTGACTCTTTCACCTAATACTGTTTTCTGTTATGAATGTAGTGGAGATGGTTTCTGAGCAGAGACTCCCTCTGGTGGTTGCAGACAGTACTGAACCTTACAGCGAGGAATGGCAATCTGGGATCACGGACTGGACTGATATAAGGGAGGTTCCCTTCCATGATGGTCGCCGGTGATCAATTGTTCTTGTCTCAATTGTGGTTCCTGGTTCTTTTGGAAGTCTGCTGGAGTCTGGCATGCATCTGCTGCTTTCAGATAAGATATTTTTTGCTTTTCTTTTTGTGCTTGCTTTTTGCATAATTTTCTGCACTTTTGTGGAGGTCAGCCGGGTCCCCTCCTGGGGCCTGTGCTCCTCTCAGTTTATCTGTAGCCACTGTTATTTGTTCATTTGCTTTTTCCTGTTTTTTCAGTGGCTGCGGCTTAGTTTTGTTACACCAGAGATCTGATTTAGGTGGTGGAGATTGTGTGATCTCAGGTGCTTTTGCAATCACAGGAGTTGGTATTTTTTAGGGTTTTTTGTTGGATTGCAGTCAGAATTCTTTCCTAGACAGATTGGGCCCCAGCATTTGCTCATGCTATTTTCTGTCTGTGTCCGTGTTTCTTCTTGTCTAACCGCCATTACATGTTTGGGTGCTTCCTATTTTCTTTGGGGATCTGCTCCGGGGCAGATAGCTTTCATCTTTCTGCCTTTAGGTGTAGTTATCTCTCAGGCTGTGACTAGGCGTCTAGGATCAACGTAGGAACGCTCCACGGCTACCTCTAGTTGTGAGGTTAGTTCAGGTAACTGCAATTCAATAGGTTCCAGCCTCTCTGGTGTATTGCCGTTTTTGCTTTTTCTCCTCAGCTACCTAAACATAACAGTATCACCGGCCCAAACTGAAAATTATATGGTACTCACAGAAGGGAAAAATAGTGTGGAAAGAAAAAAAAAAAAGTTGTCAGAGTTGTCAGAGATTTTTTTTTCTGTTTGTTGCATTTTTTTCCCTCTTTTTCTCTTGGTGCTGAGGATGATTTTTTTTTATCTCAATGGAGTTTGCACAGTTGTCTGGCCGTTTGGATCAGCTTGCCACTGAGGTTCGGAGTATTGCTACCTATCTTGCTGGGTTGCCGGTTGTGGAACCTAGAATTCCCATGCCAGATTTGTTTTTGGGGGATCGGGCTAAATTTCTGAATTTCAAAAATAACTGTAAGTTGTTTTTTGCCTTAAAACCTAAGTCCTCGGGGAGCGCAGCACAGCAGGTTCAAATTGTCATCTCTCTCCTGCGCGGCGACCCTCAGGATTGGGCTTTTTCCCTGACACCTGGGGATCCTGTTTTGAATGATATTGATATATTTTTTCTGGCTCTGGGGTTATTGTGCGATGAACCTAATGTCACTGATCAAGCTGAAAAAACCTTGTTGGCATTAAATCAGGGTCTTGAAGACGCTGAGTTGTACTGTCAGAAATTCCGAAAGTGGGCAGTCCTGACCAAATGGAATGATGATGCTTTGGCAGCACTTTTTCGGAAGGGGTTGTCAGAGAATGTAAAAGATGTTATGGTGGGATTCCCTGTCCCCTCTGGTCTCAATGATTCTATGTCATTGGCTATTCAAATTGACATACGTTTGCATGAGCGTAGAGGTGTGCGTGAGATGGTGTTGCCTTGTGAGCCAGCTCCTGGGCCCATGCAGTGTGATGGAGTGACTTCTGGGGCTCAGCGTCATGAGTTTCGAAAGCGCAATGGGTTATGTTTCTACTGTGGTGACGCCTCTCATGCTCTTTCCGTCTGCCCTAAGCTGGGAAGACGTTTTGCACGCTCAGTTGTCTGGAGTAGTGTTCAGACTAAATTTCTGTTGACTGTTACCCTGATTTGCTCCATGTCCACATTTTCTGCTCAGGCTTTTGCTGATTCAGGAGCAGCTATTAACCTGATGGATTTTGACTTTGCCAAACGTTGTGGGTTTCCCATGATACCCCTGCGGAAGTCTATTCCCCTACTGGGCATTGATTCTACCCCTTTGGTGGAGAATAAACCCCAGTTTTCTACTCAGGTGATAATGAGGATTGAACCAGATCATCAGGAGAGTTGCAAATTTCTGGTGCTGCATAATCTGCATGACATTATTGTACTGGGTTTCCCTTGGTTACAGTCTCATAATCCTGTTTTGGATTGGAAATCTGTGTATGTGACCAGTTGGGGCTGCCAATGTGAAAATACTGATACTCCTGTTTTTTCTGCCTCTCCCCAGCCTCAGGATGTTCCTGACTTTTTGACTTATTTTTCGGATGTATTTAGTGAAAATAAATCTGCATCCTTGCCCCATCACAGGAGCTATGATTGCGCTATTGAATTAGTGCCTGGTGGCAAATTTCCTAAAGGTCGCCTTTTTAATTTGTCTGTACCTGAACACGATGCTATGCGATCTTATATCAAGGAGTCATTGGAGAAGGGTCATATCAGACCATCCTCTTCACCCTTGGGCGCCGGTTTTTTCTTTGTGGCCAAAAAGGATGGTTCATTGAGGCCGTGTATTGATTATCGTCTCTTGAACAAGATCACTGTGAAGTATCAATATCCAATACTCTAGATTTCTGACCTGTTTTCCAGAGTGAAAAGTGCTAGTTGGTTTACCAAGCTTGACTTCAGGGGGGCGTATAACCTTATTCGCATTAAGCACGGGGATGAATGGAAGACGGCGTTTAATACTCCAGAGGGGCATTTTGAGTACCTAGTGATGCCCTTTGGGCTCACTAATGCTCCTTCCGTCTTCCAGTCCTTCATGAATGATATTTTCAGGGATTTTGTGGATAAATTTCTGATTGTTTATTTGGATGATATCTTGATTTTTTCCAATGACTGGGACTCTCATGTGAAACATGTTCGGACTGTGTTCCAGATTTTGAGAGAGAATGCACTGTATGTGAAGGGATCAAAGTGTCTTTTTGGCGTACAGAAGGTCTCACTTCTGGGATTCATTTTGTCTCCATCTGTTATTGAAATGGACCCGGTCAATGTTCAGGCCATCTGTGATTGGGTCCAACCTACTTCATTAAAGGCTTTTCAGAGATTTTTGGGTTTTGCCAATTTTTATAGTAAATTTATTGGTAATTTCTCCGGTATTGTTAAACCATTGACTGATTTGACCAAAAAGGGTTCTGATGTGGTGAATTGGCCTCCTTAGGCAGTTTCTGCGTTTCAGGAACTTAAGCAGAGATTCACTTCTGCTCCTGTTCTATGGCAGCCTGATGTTTCTCTACCGTTTCAGGTGGAAGTTGATGCCTCTGAAATTGGGCAGGTGCCGTTTTGTCCCAAAGAGATCCAGAGACCTCTAAGAGTAACCCTTGTGCCTTTTTATCTCGAAATTTTTTTCCAACTGAACGTAATTATGACGTGGGTAATCGGGAGTTATTGGCCATGAAGTGGGCCTTTGAAGAGTGGAGACATTGGCTGGAAGGAGCCAAACATCAGGTGGTGGTCCTCACGGACCATAAGAACCTGCTTTATCTCGAATCAGCCAAGCGACTTAATCCTATACAGGCCAGGTGAGCCTTGTTTTTCACACGTTTTAATTTTGTGGTTTCTTTTCTTCCTGGCACTAAGAATGTTAAGGCGGATGCCCTCTCGAGGAGTTTCTTTGCGGACTCTCCTGAGTTATCTGATCCTGCTGTTATTTTGAAAGAGGGTGTAGTACTTTCCGCCATCTCACCCAATTTGAGACTGGCTCTGGAAGGGTGTCAGGAGGATAAACCTGAGCGCTGCCCTATTGGGAAATTGTTTGTCCCAGACCAGTGGAAGAAGAGTATGATGTCTGAGATTCATTGTTCGACGTTGGCTGGTCATCCTGGGATTTTTGGTACCAGAGACTTGGTGAGTCGGTCCTTTTGGTGGCCTACTTAGTCTCTTGACGTCAGGGAATTTGTGCAGTCCTGTGGGACTTGCTCTCCTTTCAAGCCTTGCTCTCGCTCTAGTGGTTTGTTAATGCCATTACCTGTGCCCAAGAGGCCATGGACCCATATCTCTATGGATTTTATTTCCTACCTCCCTGTTTCTCAGAAAATGACCGTTATCTGGGTAATCTGTGATAGGTTTTCCAAGATGATACATCTTGTGCCATTACCTAAGTTACCTTCCTCCTCCGAATTGGAGCCTTTGGTCCTTCAGCACGTGGTTCGGTTACATAGCATTCCGGAGAACATTGTGTCTGACAGAGGAGTCCAGTTTGTTTCCAGATTTTGGAGGACATTTTGTTTTAAACTTGGTGTTCAATTATCTTTCTCCTCTGCATTTCATCCTCTGACCAATGGACAAACCGAGAGAACAAACCAGACCTTGGAGACTTATTTGAGATGTTTTGTGTCTGCTGATCAAGATGACTGGGTCTCTTTTTTGCCTTTGGCTGAGTTTGCTCTTAATAATTGGGCTAGCTCTGCCACCTTGATGTCTCCATTTTTCTGCAATTCTGGGTTTCACCCTCGATTTTCTTCGGGACAGTCGGAGGCTTCTGTTTGTCCGGGTGTTGACTCTGTTGTGGAGCGTATGCAGCAGATTTGGGACCAGGTAGTGGAGAGGTTGTCTCTCTCTCAGGAGAAGGCCCAACGGTTTGCCAACCGGCATTGGACTGATGGTCCTCGGTTTAAAGTGGGGGACTTGGTTTGGTTGTCCTCAAGAAATATCCCTATTAGGGTTAATCTCCAAAATTTAAGCCTAGGTTCATTGGACCTTATAAGATCATGGAGATTCTTAATCCTGTTTCCTTCCTTTTGCTTCTTCCAGGGACTAGAGTTGAGCGATACTTTCCGATATCCAAAAGTATCGGAATCGGAATGGTATCGCCGATACCCAAAAAATATCGGCGATACCCGATACCGATACCGGAAATCCAATGTAAGTCTATGGGAACAAAATATCGGAATTAAAAAAAAAACATTCTTGCCTTGTTGGTTAATTGTACATGAAGGAAAACAACAAAGAGTAATGTACAATGTATTGGGGAAGGTTGAGGAGACATTAAAGGCATAGATGTTTAACCCAATCAAATGGAATAGCATAAAATTTTTTTTTTTTAAAGATGTTCGGATTGACGAAGAAATTGACAATGTTGTTAACGTTTTTTCTATTTTGGCAAATATGTATATTTCACAACTTCCATGCTCTTCACCTTTTTAACTTTTGACACACTTTCTCCTTCATAATCTTCAGCAGCAGCATCTTTTTCATCAAATTATTCTTCATCTTCACCTTCTTTATCTTCTTCTTAAACTTCTTGCTATTCATCTTTTTGTTAACATTACTCATATTCTTCTTATTAAACTATTATTCTTATTCATATTGTACTTCATCTTCTTCATCATATTCTTATTTGTGACAGAGAATCCTGTACTTGTAATCTGTCAAAGTATGAATTTTTCATCCTTCCGTTCTTGCTGTCACAAAAGATTTAAATTACAACAGTATTTGTCCGTGTTCAGTTTAGCCTGCAGCAGCAGGCATTTTCCAGGGGCACCACGAGGAGGAACGGACTCACCCATACACTGCTTAGTCTCTCTCTTAATTAGCATATTGCTCTTCATTGGTCTTATCTTCATGTTTCTTTTTGATCTGCTTATTTTTAGCTCTTGTTCTGTACTTAGTTTGTCTAACTTTAGTCTTTTGGTATCTTTTATTCTTTCTTTGTGTTTGTTTTAGCTGTGTTGATGCTCGTCTCCTTGTGGTCGTCATCTCTTCGGTGTCATCGGGTCGTCTTAATTTTGGAGATCCGTGTGATTCCAAAATCATTGAAAAATATTCATTTTGTAAATGTAGCGAGGGTACAGAGTCATGCAAGTAACGAGGACCAGTGACTGTGCTGGAACGGAGGCACAGAAGGAAAGAGCCATGGACACCGTACATCTGACTTACTGGGACCGGTTACTATCAGAGGTCCTGTGCTCCAGAGCATACTAGGAACCAGCAACGTGATTGGAACCGATACCAATGAGGCATTGCAAAAGACTGCGGAAACCATCTTCGGTACTGAACTGGAGTAGCAGAAGGTACAAGAGCCAATGCAAGTAACGAGGACCAGCTGACTGTGCTGGAACCCGGAGGGGCAGCAGAAGGAAAAGAGCCAATGGCACAACCGAGGACCAGCTGACGTTACTGGGACACGGTTACTAAGCAGGAGGTACCTGTGCTCCAAAGCACTACCAAGGACCAGCAAACGTTGCTGGAACTCGGATACCGAGATGGAGGCACCTAGGCCAAAGGCACTTCGGAGAACCAGCTGACGGTACTGGAACCCGGACGGGTAGCAGAAGGTACAAGAGCCAATGCAAGTAACGAGGACCAGCTGACTGTGCTGGAACCCGGAGGGGCAGCAGAAGGAAAAGAGCCAATGGCACAACCGAGGACCAGCTGACGTTACTGGGACACGGTTAACTAAGCAGGAGGTACCTGTGCTCCAAAGCACTACCAAGGACCAGCAGACGTTGCTGGAACTCGGATACCGAGATGGAGGCACCTAGGCCAAAGGCACTGCGGAGAACCAGCTGACGGTACTGGAACCCGGACGGGTAGCAGAAGGTACAAGACAATGCAAGTAACGAGGACCAGCTGACTGTGCTGGAACCCGAGGGCAGCAGAAGGTAAAGAGCCAATGGCACAACCGAGGACCAGCGACTTTACTGGACACGGTTACTAACAGAGGGACCTGTGCCCAAAGCACTACCAAGGACAGCAGACGTTGTGGAACTCGGATACGAGATGGAGGCACCTAGGCCAAAGGCACTGCGGAGAACCAGCTGACGGTACTGGAACCCGGACGGGTAGCAGAAGGTACCCATGGAAATTTAAGTTGACAGACCGCGAGCCGGCCGCAGTTACCGAATCCACAGTACTACAGTGGGTGATTGTCCTATTGTCACAACGGAAACAGCCTTTATTTGCATATTCCGCAGCACACATAGGAAGCACCTAAGCTCCAAGCACCATAGAGTCGGCTAACCCGACCGCAACACGACAGGACAACTTATTGGAGGCTAAGTGACGTTTACACTGACAGGAAACAGATGGCGTGCTGTAACCAGTCTGGGCAGGAGTGAGTACCCGTGCCAATGACACTTCCGAGCAACAACTGGCGGTGTTGAAGCCCAGGGATGATAAGACAACAGGGTGGAGGCAGCATGACTTTTTGCCGTTCACACAGCAGGGGAACAGCTGACATTACTGAACCCCAGTAACACAGGAGCAAGTGTTCACTGTGCTAACAGCACTTCCGAGCAACAACTGGCGGTGTTGTAGCCCAGGGATGAGAAGAGAACATGGTGGAGGCAGCAGGACTTTTTGCCGTTCACACAGCAGGGGAACAGCTGACATTAATGAACCCCAGCAACACAGGAGCAAGTGTTCACTGTGCTAACAGCACTTCCGAGCAACAACTGGCGGTGTTGTAGCCCAGGGATGAGAAGAGAACATGGTGGAGGCAGCAGGACTTTTTGCCGTTCACACAGCAGGGGAACAGCTGACATTACTGAACCCCAGTAACACAGGAGCAAGTGTTGACTGTGCTAACAGCACTTCCGAGCAACAACTGGCGGTGTTGTAGCCCAGGGATGAGAAGAGAACATGGTGGAGGCAGCAGGACTTTTTGCCATTCACACAGCAGGGGAACAGCTGACATTACTGAACCCCAGTAACACAGGAGCAAGTGTTGACTGTGCTAACAGCACTTCCGAGCAACAACTGGCGGTGTTGTAGCCCAGGAATGAGAAGAGAACATGGTGGAGGCAGCAGGACTTTTTGCCGTTCACACAGCAGGGGAACAGCTGACATTACTGAACCCCAGTAACACAGGAGCAAGTGTTCACTGTGCTAACAGCACTTCCGAGCAACAATGGCGGTGTTGTAGCCCAGGATGAGAAGAGAACATGGTGGAGGCAGCTAGATTTTGACCGTTCACAACAGCAGGGAACAGCTGCATTACTGAACCCCAGTAACACAGGAGCAAGTGTTGACTGTGCTAACAGCACATTCCGAGCAACAACTGGCGGTTTGTTCAGCCCAGGAATGAGAAAGAACATGGTGGAGGCAGCAGGACTTTTTGCCGTTCACACAGCGGGACAGCTGACATTACTGAACCCCAGATAACACAGGAGCAAGTGTTCACTGGCTAACAGCACTTCCGACAACAACGGCGGTGTTGTACCAGGGATGAGAAGAGAACATGGTGGAGGCAGCAGGACTTTTGCCGTTCACAACAGCAGGGGAACAGCTGACATTACTGAACCCCAGTACACAGGAGCAAGTGTTACTGTGCAACAGCACTTTCCGAGCAACAACTGGCGGTGTTGTAGCCCAGGATGAGAAGAAACATGGTGGAGGCAGCAGGACTTTTTGCGTTCACACAGCAGGGGAAACAGTGACATTACTGAACCCAGTAACACAGAGCAAGTGTTCATGTGCTAACAGCACTTCAGAGCAACAACTGGCGGTGTTGTAGCACAGGATGAGAAAGAACATGGTGAGGCAGCAGGAAATTTGCCGTTCACAACAGCAGGGGAACAGCGAATTACTGAACCCCAGTAACACAGGACAAGTGTTTGACTGTGCTAACAGCATGCGAGCACAACTGGCGTGCTTGTAGCCAAGGGATGAGAATAGAACATGTGAGCAGCATGACATTTTGCCGTTCAGACAGCAGGGAACAGCTGACATTACTGAATCCAGTAACACAGGCAAGTGTTACTGTGCTAACAGCACTTCCGAAGCAACAACTGGCGTGTTGTAGCCAGGGATGAGAAGAGAACATGGTGGAGGCAGCAGGACTTTTTGCCGGTTCAACAGCAGGGGAACAGCTGACATTACTGAACCCCAGTAACACGGAGCAAGTGTTACTGTGCTAACAGCACTTCCGAGCAACACTGGCGTGTTGTAGCCCAGGATGAGAGAGAACATGGTGAGGCAGCAGGACTTTTTGCCGTCACACAGCAGGGGAACAGCTGACATTACTGAACCCCAGTAACACAGGAGCAAGTGTTGACTGTGCTAACAGCACTTCCGAGCAACAACTGGCGGTGTTGTAGCCCAGGGATGAGAATAGAACAGGTGGGCACAGACTTTTTGCCTTCACACAGCAGGGACAGTGCATTACTGAACCCAGTAACCAGGACAAGTGTTGACGTGCAACAGCACTTCCGAGCACAACTGGCAGTGTTTAGCCCAGGTGAGAAAGAACATGGTGGAGGCAGCAGGACTTTTTGCCGTCACACAGCGGGGAACAGTGACATTACTGAACAGTAACACAGGGGCAAGTGTACTGTGCTAACAGCATCGAGCAACAACTGCGGTGTTGAAGCCCAGGGATGAGAAGAGAACATGGTGGAGGCACAGGACTTTTGCCGTTCACACAGCGGGGAACAGCTGACATTACGAACCCCAGTACACGGAGCAAGTTTACTGTCTAACAGCACTTCCGACAACAACTGGCGGTTGTAGCCAGGGATGAGAAAGAACATGGTGAGGCAGCAGGACTTTTTGCCGTTCACACAGCAGGGAACAGTGACTTACTGAACCCAGTAACACAGGAGCAAGTGTCACTGTCTAACGCACTTCCGAGCAACAATGGCGGTTGTAGCCCAGGATGAGAAAACATGGTGGAGGCAGCAGGATTTGCGACAAAGCAGGGGAACAGCTGACTTACTTAACCCCAGAACAGGACAATGACCTCAGGGCTAACAGCACTTCCGAGCAACAACTGGCGGTGTTGTAGCCCAGGGATGAGAAGAGAACATGGTGGAGGCAGCAGGACTTTTTGCCGTTCACACAGCAGGGGAACAGCTGACATTACTGAACCCCAGTAACACAGGAGCAAGTGTTCACTGTGCTAACAGCACTTCCGAGCAACAACTGGCGGTGTTGTAGCCCAGGGATGAGAAGAGAACATGGTGGAGGCAGCAGGACTTTTTGCCGTTCACACAGCAGGGGAACAGCTGACATTACTGAACCCCAGTAACACAGGAGCAAGTGTTCACTGTGCTAACAGCACTTCCGAGCAACAACTGGCGGTGTTGTAGCCCAGGGATGAGAAGAGAACATGGTGGAGGCAGCAGGACTTTTTGCCGTTCACACAGCAGGGGAACAGCTGACATTACTGAACCCCAGTAACACAGGAGCAAGTGTTCACTGTGCTAACAGCACTTCCGAGCAACAACTGGCGGTGTTGTAGCCCAGGGATGAGAAGAGAACATGGTGGAGGCAGCAGGACTTTTTGCCGTTCACACAGCAGGGAACAGCTGACATTACTGAACCCCAGTAACACAGGAGCAAGTGTTCACTGTGCTAACAGCACTTCCGAGCAACAACTGGCGGTGTTGTAGCCCAGGGATGAGAAGAGAACATGGTGGAGGCAGCAGGACTTTTTGCCGTTCACACAGCAGGGGAACAGCTGACATTACTGAACCCCAGTAACACAGGAGCAAGTGTTCACTGTGCTAACAGCACTTCCGAGCAACAACTGGCGGTGTTGTAGCCCAGGGATGAGAAGAGAAATGGTGGAGGCAGCAGGACTTTTTGCCGTTCACACAGCAGGGGAACACTGACATTACTGAACCCCAGTAACACAGGAGCAAGTGTTCACTGTTCTAACAGCACTTCCGAGCAACAACTGGCGGTGTAGTAGCCCAGGGATGAGAAGAGAACATGGTGGAGGCAGCAGGACTTTTTGCCGTTCACACAGCAGGGGAACAGCTGACATTACTGAACCCCAGTAACACAGGAGCAAGTGTTCACTGTGCTAACAGCACTTCCGAGCAACAACTGGCGGTGTTGTAGCCCAGGAATGAGAAGAAACATGGTGGAGGCAGCAGGACTTTTTGCCGTTCACACAGCAGGGGAACAGCTGACATTACTGAACCCCAGTAACACAGGAGCAAGTGTTCACTGCGCTAACAGCACTTTCGAGCAACAACTGGCGGTGTTGGAGCCCAGGGTCAAGGAGGGTGTAGGCAGAGGCCTAGTATGAGATGTTTGAAGTTGAAGTTGTAGTTAGCACCAGTAATTTTTGCCAGACACACAGCAGGGGAACAGCAGGCGTTACTGAACCCCACAAATAATCAGCGATTGTTTTCATCTGTGCATCTAACACTTCTGAGCAGCAACTGGCGGTGTTGAAGCCCAGGGTCAAGGAGGTGTAGGCAGAGGCCTAGTATGAGATGTTTGAAGTTGAAGTTGTAGTTAGCACAGTAATTTTTGCCAGACACACAGCAGGGGAACAGCAGTCGTTGCTGAACCCCACAAACACATCAGCGATTGTTTTCATCTGTGCATCTAACACTTCTGAGCAGCAACTGGCGGTGTTGAAGCCCAGGGTCAAGGAGGGTGTAGGCATAAAATATTGAGTTATTGCCTTGTTACGTGGCCATTGCAAATGTATGTACTTCAAACAAGAATAAATTAAGTTTTACTAGGACAATAAAATGATGAATTGCACTTCCAAGAATAGAAAAATATTTATACTTGAGAGTCCTCTGTGGTTGATACCGTTTAATGGCTAACTGAAAATATGGTAACAAATTCCAAGCTTTCGAGACTACTCAGGTCTCTTCATCAGGCTAAGACTAAAACAAAAAATGAAGAATCACATATTTCTACACACAACAGGACACAGGAATAGGTAAGACAAGTGAGGGAGGGACAAGTGAGGGGAGACCGACCAAAAAATGAGAACAAGGATGAATTATCAGCGCCACACAATAAGAGAAAAAATAATGGATTTACCTGTGGCAAAACAATTTTGTATGCCCAGTCATAGCATGATGGATATGGAATTACTGGTATTAAAATATAACTTCAAATATGAGAAAGATACAAAGGTTTCAGAATATAAGCTCATCATGACCTTTGACACTGTTAGTGATGGAATGAATAGATCACATGGATTTATGTCATTCTATATCAATTAAGGAATCTGCGTCTCTGCCCTTCCAGGGGCATGAAAACACAAAACCAGACCCCAATCAGAGGGCAATAAAACTTTCTATCTCTATCTAGGAACTGTTACAATATTTATGTTCATCCCTCTGTGATAATGATAGTTCTGCTACACGTCACTTACTTGTCTTACCTATTTCACCATTCCTGTGTCCTGTTGTGTATAGAAATATGTGATGCTTCATTTTTTGTTTTAGTCTTTGCCTGATGAAGAGACGTGAGTAGCCTCGAAAGCTTGCAATTTGTTACCATCTTTTCAGTTATCCATTAAAAGGTAACAACCACTGCGGACTCTCAAGTCTAAATATTTTTCTATCTACTGGCTAACACGGTACGAAGATACACATGTTTCCTAACTTCAAGAATAAAAATAAAGACACTGCAAATATAAACGCATATATGCACATGCCAACAAGAAATGGAACAACACACCACACAAAAAATTGGTTACAAAATATAGTGTTGTAAATTTAAGAATAAAAGTCCATTTTTGTATTTATGAATAATGCTTAAGGAACGCTATGTTAAACCATAACATAGTGAAGACAATGGATTTTGTAATAGTCACTCATCATCATCATCATTGCAATTTAGATGTGACAGTCACAGACATTTCAATTATTTAAGTTAATAAAATCGTTACTTTGTACAGCATGTATGACATGTCCAGCATGGACTCATCAATGTGATGACACAATAATGTACGATAAAAAATAACCATTTAAAAAAACATAATGCATTGTCACAATTTAAGTGTGTGCCTGCAAGTGTAGGTGAAACAAAGGCTACGGATAGCAAAGGTATATTCTATGTCTGTATCAGACAGTGGACAGCCTCTGATGGGTAATGGAGATGTTATACTGTACGTCAATAAAGTCTGCGGCTGCAATCATGCATTTTTTGCTTGTACAGTGTTGAAGAGGGTAAAAGCATGTCTGGTTGCGCAAGGCTTTATCCGTCAACACTACCTTCCTACTGTCAGCGTAGGGTAGGGTAGCGTGTGTCAATTAGATAACTCTATAAAATGTGACGTTACGCAGCGTTATTGCGCCCTAGGGACGCCAAAAATACGACAGCAGTAATCATTTACTGTCTAATACTCCACCTATGACCAACAAAAAAAGAACGTTCCCTCTTTAACAATTTACAAGTCTAACAACCATAATGGTTGACGCTGACTTTATTGAGGTACAGTATTACATCGACATTGTCCATGAGTAACTATGCACTGTGATACCTATATACCATTATTAATTTATATCTGTTGTGGTTGTTTCAACAGCACTTGCAGGTATAACTACCTATTGTCAGTATGCATGATGCACTTTCTAGATGTAATAATTTATTATTGCACATTATTACCAGGTTTACATGCTGGCCATTTCATATATGGTGTGTGAAGTTACAGTTGGCATCAGTATGTGTATTTTATAATGTCTGTCATAAATAAAACTCGTGATGATGATGATGAGGATTTTATGATTCGTACATCCATTGACTGCATTATCTTACAGGTACAGATAAAGTTCCTTAAAAAACATTAATTGATAAGTATGAAATGTACTTTTATGCATTAATTTCAAAAAGTGAAGACTATGTTTTAGTTTTTGTTACCATTTCTAATAGACATGTGCAGATATGCGCTGTGATGACAAATTATTATTTGTCCATATTTGTCATAAAAATTTATCATTCTAGGCCTGGAAAACTTCACAATTTCATGTTTTAAGCATAACAATCAGGGTGACGGCTCTTCCCTATTTGGAGCACGTTCGACATGGGTTTTTCTGTGCATGTGTAGGGAACAGGAGACTTCTTGCCGGACACACAGCAGGGGAACAGCTGGCGTTACTGAACCCCACTAACACTATAGCTTGTGTATTGGTCTGTGGACACGACACTTCTGAGCAGCAACTGGCAGTGTTGTAGCCCAGGGATTAGAGTTCAGGTGGTAGAAAGATGAACATAACAGGAGACATGGATAACGTTGCGAACCAGTTATTTAATCTGAAAACGGACAGACAAATTCTGGCGAGATCCATGCCTTGTTCATTTTCAGAAAAGTAAGCCGGTCTACATTATCGAAGGATAGTCGCATGCGACGGTCTGTTAGTACACCACCTGCAGCACTAAAGACGTGCTCCGATAATACACTGGCAGCAGGGCAAGCCAGCACCTCCAATGCATACTGGCTAAGCTCTGGCCATGTATCCAGCTTAGAGACCCAAAACTTGAATGGGGAAGAGCCATCTGGGAGTACACTGAGAGGGAAAGACATGTAGTCTGTCCCCATCTTACGGAAACGTTGCCTCCTGCTGACTGGAGCCGTCTCGGATGGTGTAGACATTTGTGGCGCTGCCACAAAACTTTGCCACATTTGGAACATACTGGTCTTGCCTTTGAAGAGGCGCTGCTTGTGCTCCCTCTTGTTGCAGAGCTGTCTCCACTGCCTCGACGCACAGAGCTGCTTTGTAAAGCAGTAGCAGCAGCAGCAGTGCTCTTGGCTGGAATGGAGAACATTATGGATTGCACCAGTGTGTCTTGGTACTCCCGCATTTTACGCTCCCGGTTCAACGGTGTGATAAGGCTTTGTAAGTTGTCCCGGTAGCGAGGGTCTAGGAGGGTGTACACCCAATAATCAGACGTGGTGAGAATGTGGGCGATGCGGCGGTCGTTTTTCAGGCACTGCAGCATGAAATCAACCATGTGCTGCAGACTCCCAACTGGCCAAGAAACGCTGTCCCCTGCAAGAGGCGTAATCTCTGCCTGCTCTGCATCACCCCACCCTCGCTCTACATACTGACTAGAGCGTTGTGTACCTCCCTCTGGAGCGATGTCTTCCTCCTCCATTGACTCCTCCTCATCCTCCTCACAAAGTGAGCCCTGCCCAGCCCTTTGTGAGGAACCACGTTGCGCTGACTGTCCAGAAGGTGATGGAATTTGTGACTCCTCATCCTCCACCTCTTCCAAAACCTCATCCCTTAGTGCTTGCAGTGTTTTTTGAAGCAGGCAGATAAGGGGGACAGTCAGGCTGACTAGTGCATCATCTGCACTCGCCATCCGCGTTGACTCATCAAACACACGCAAAACGTGGCAGATGTCCTTCATAGAGGCCCACTCAGTAGTGGTGAAGTGTGAACGGCGCAAATTGCGAGTTGATTGCGCCTGATGCAGCTGATACTCCATTACTGCTGGCTGCTGCTCACACAACCGCTCCAACATATGTAACGTGGAATTCCACCTGGTGGGTACGTCACATATGATGCGATGTTCAGGAAGGCGAAATCTGCGTTGCAGAGCTGCAATGCGCGATCTGGCGATGCTGGAACGTCGCAAGTGAGCGCACTCTAGGCGGACCTTGTGCAGCAGTGCATCAAGATCCGGATAGTCCCTCAAAAAACTCTGCACGACCAAGTTGAGCACATGTGCCAGACATGGTATGTGAGTGAGGTTGCCAAGGCCCAGAGCTGCCACCAGATTTCGGCCATTGTCACACACTACCAAGCTTGGCTGGAGATTCGCTGGCAAAAACCACACGTCGCTCTCCTGCTTGATGGCATTCCAGAGCTCCTGCGCTGTGTGGCTTCGATTCCCCATGGAAATTAATTTCAGGACGGCCTGTTGACGTTTGGCCACGGCTGTGCTCATATCGGTCGCATCAGGTAAGCGTTCACGGGTCCATGTGGAGGTAGACCGTGACGGCTCCTGCAGCGATGATTCTGAGGAACTGGAGTAGGAGGAGGAGACAATGTGGACAGACTTGATTCCTGCAATTCTTGGAGTTGGCAGAACACGTACAGCGCCACTCGCAAGATCTGTACCCGGCTCCACAACATTGACCCAATGGGCAGTGAGGGAAAGGTATCGTCCCTGGCCATGAGTACTGGTCCACGCATCGGTGGTCAGGTGGACCTTGCTACTGACGGCGTTTAGTAGCGCATGTTTAATTTTTCCCTCAACATGCTTTTGCAGACCAGGGACGGCTTGCCTGCTGAAATAAAATCGGCTGGGCACATTGTATTGTGGGACTGCCAATGCCATTAAGTTACGGAAACTGTCAGTCTCCACCAGCCTGAATGACAGCATTTCAAGGGACAGGAGTTTTGCAATGCCAGCATTCAGAGCCAGTGCTCGTGGATGGTTTGCCGAGTATGGCCGTCTTTTATCCCATGCCTGTGCTACCGATGGCTGTTTTGTGGCCTGGGAGTGTGAGGATGACAGGGAACTTGCAGCTGTGGGTGGAATAACACTGGGTCTCTGGACAACAGTGACAGAGGTTCTTCCATGGCGATCCTGTGAGGAAGCCGAACCAGCTGTGTGTGAGCTGGAGGAAGAGGCTCCAACACGAGCTGAAGATGTAGGTGCTGCTGTAGGTTGACTTACATCTCCAGTGTGTCTTTGTAACTCAACCACGTGCTTTGACCGCACATGTTTCCACATATTTGTGGTATTAAGGTTGCTGACACTTTTACCTCTTTTTACTTTTTGATTACACAGCTTGCATTTGACATAGCAAATATCATCTGCAAGTGTGTCAAAAAAGGACCACGCAGTGCAAGTCCTGGGAGCGCCCGTTTTGGCTGTTGGAAGAGAACTGCTATGAACGGGTGCCAAACTGGAGGCTACAGGCAACCGAGTCTGCAGCCTACCTCTCCCTACTGTTTGGACCGTTGGGGCAATCTCTTCCTCAGAGCTGCTACCACCACCTTCCTGTTCCTCACGCCATGTTGGGTCTTGGACCTCATCATCTCCACTACCCTCTTCCAACACCTGCTGCTGTTGGGTGGTCTGGCCAGCACCATGCTCAACAGAAACTGGCACCTGAGTCTCATCATCATCAGATGCGTTCTGAGGTGTGCTGACCATCGGCACTGGCTCACCCGCCTCTTCACATTCAGAGAGACACAGCTGTTGCGCATCACTGCATACTGCCTCTTCTTCACATTCCAGAATGCTGCTTGGCTGGGCCCCTGTTTGCAAGCCAACAGATTCTGAGAACAGAAGCAGAGACTCAGCTGGTTCCAGTTCAGAACTCTCTGACTGCCTGGGCAATTTGGCAGGCGGTGAAGAGACAGATGGTTGTTCAACAGTGCTGTGGTCCTGAGAGGAGGTGGAAGCAATTGAAGTCGATGCATTGGCTGCCATCCAACCAACAACGGCTTCAATTTGTTCTTCCCGCAGCAGGGTGGTACGCTGAGCTCCTACAAAAGTGCGCATAAAGGAACGCTCACAGGGAAAACTGGTGGATGCTGTGTCACTGGGTGCGGCAGCAGCCACAGAATCCCCACGTCCTCTCCCTGCTGAAACTCCACGGCCACGACCACGTGCCTTACTCCCTGCCTTCTTCATCTTGGTAGATTGATAAAGAAAGTCAGAAAAGTTATAAGGCCTAAGTGTGGTTATTTCTCAGAGACTGCAGTGAACACTGCAGACAACTGTTCAGTAGCTGTGAAAGGCCCCTTTGTGTACTTCTATAGTGTTTGCAACCAATGTATTGTATACGGATGGAAGCGCGTCACACTAATAGATTAGATTTTTTTCAAATATAATGGAGCAGCACCATAAGAGAAAAATGTGAAGGATGAGGCAGTGACACACGCTCAGCAGACTACAACCAGCAGTGGTTGAAGAACTAACTGGAGCGTAATCTGCACTCAAAAAATGAAAAGCTCACAGACTACAGTGAACACTGAAACACAACTGTTCACTATCTGTGAAAGGCTCCTTTCTGTACTTCTATAGTGTTTGCAACCAATGTATTGTATACGGATGGAAGCGCGTCACACTAATAGATTAGATTTTTTTCAAATATAATGGAGCAGCACCAATTAGAGAAAAATGTGAAGGATGAGGCAGTGACACACGCTCAGCAGACTACAACCAGCAGTGGTTGAAGAACTAACTGGAGCGTGATCTGCACTCAAAAAATCAAAACCTCACAGACTGCAGTGAACACTGAAACACAACTGTTCACTATCTGTGAAAGGCTCCTTTCTGTACTTCTATAGTGTTTGCAACCAATGTATTGTATACGGATGGAAGCGCGTCACACTAATAGATTAGATTTTTTTCAAATATAATGGAGCAGCACCAATTAGAGAAAAATGTGAAGGATGAGGCAGTGACACACGCTCAGCAGACTACAACCAGCAGTGGTTGAAGAACTAACTGGAGCGTGATCTGCACTCAAAAAATCAAAACCTCACAGACTGCAGTGAACACTGAAACACAACTGTTCACTATCTGTGAAAGGCTCCTTTCTGTACTTCTATAGTGTTTGCAACCAATGTATTGTATACGGATGGAAGCGCGTCACACTAATAGATTAGATTTTTTTCAAATATAATGGAGCTGCACCAATTCCACAAAATAAAATAAAAAAAAGAGTCAGTGAGTGACACGTGCAGATGCCTACAAACAGCGGTGGATGCAGAGCAAACTGCAGCGTCACCTGCACTCTCACACACACCTTGCACAGAGCTGTTAAAACAACACTGCAAGGCAAAAGGAAGCTTTACACAGCGGTTGGTGCTAGCCTGCCTACAGCACAGTACACTAAATCTCAATCTCTAACTGTCCCTCAGAGTCAGCACAGCAGCGTTCTGTCCCTAACTGAGTTCACAGCACAGTGACGCTAAAATGGCGGCGGCGCCTTTTATAGTGCATTCTGACATCATTTCAGCAGCCAATCACAGCCATGCCATTAGTTAAGATGACCGCAGCATTACAGGATGTGCCCACACTTCATAAGATTCCTCACTGGCTGACTAAAATCACATTGCCTCTCAAAGAATTATGGGAACTTCCGATTCCGGTATACGATATTGGAAAAATATCGGAACTAAGTATCGGAATTCCGATACAGCGAATATCGGCCGATACCCGATACTTGCGGTATCGGAATGCTCAACACTACCAGGGACATTTAAGATCCATAATGTGTTCCACAAGTCCTTATTGAAGAGGTTTGTCGAGCCATTGGTTCCTATGGCTGCGCCTCCTGAACCTGTTTTGGTTGAGGGCAATCTGGAGTATGTGGTTGAGAAAATATTGGATTCTCATTTTTCTAGACAGAAACTCCACTATTTGGCTAAGTGGAGAGGTTATGGTCAGGAGGACAATTCTTGGGTGTTTCCTTCGGACATCCATGCTAGGAGACTGATCCGTGCCTATCACCGAGCTCATCCTGATCAGCCTGGTTGCACAAGTGAGTGTTCGGTGACCCCTCCTCAAGGGGGGGTACTGTTATGAATGTGCTGGAGATGGTTTCTGAGCAGAGGCTCCCTCTGGTGGTTGCAGACAGTACTGAACCTTACAGCGAGGAATGGCAATCTGGGATCACGGACTGGACTGGTATAAGGGAGGTTCCCTCTCATGATGGTCGCCGGTGATCAATTGTTCTTGTCTCAATTGTGGTTCCTGGTTCTTTTGGAAGTCTGCTGGAGTCTTGCATTTATCTGCTGCTTTCAGATAAGATATTTTCTGCTTTTCTTTTTGTGCTTGCTTTTTGCATAATTTTCTGCTCTTTTGTGGAGGTCAGCCGGGTCCCCTACTGGGGCCTGTGCTCCTCTCAGTTTATCTGTAGAAACCTCTAGATGTGTGGTTAGTTCAGGTTACTGCAATCCAATAGGTTCCAGCCTCTCTGGTGTATTGCCGTTTTTGCTTTTTCTCCTCAGCTACCTAAACATAACTGTTTTCCATTGGCTCTAGTACCACCAGCTAATGCCCATTTGTGTGACTGCCACTGTCACAGCACGCTGTGTTTCTGGGCTCTAGTACCGTCAGCTAGTGCCCATTTCCGTGACTGCCAATTTCACAGCATGCTGTGTTTCTGGACAACAGTACCGCCAGATGTACCTCGTTAGACCAAAGTGGAAAAAAAGGACGACAAATGCCAAACACCTATAGGCAGAAGCACAAGAGGCGGGATCCAGCCACGCAGGCTGTTTCGTGGCAGTGAAGTTCGGACACAGGTGCCTCTCCCTAAAGGTAAACCGAGTTCCAGCATCGCCAGCTGGTTCTCAGGAGTGTCCAATGGCACGGGTACCTCCTGCTCCAAACCGTGTTTCAACAACGTTCGCTCTAACCCTAACATTTACCCTACTAACCATAAACCCTAACCCTACCCCAACTAATCCTAACCCAAAGAAAAAACACCGCTGTTAAGAAGATGGCGACCAGTTTTCCTGCTACAGTTTTCGCTCTGTGCATTTTTCTAGCAATTTTTTTGCTCCTCTGCTTCTGCAAACTCCTTCCCCACTATCCTGAGGTGTTTCCCCTCCATTTTATCCATTATATAGCACTATAGTGGTCATTTTGTAATTCCGATTTTTTTCTCCCATTGACTTGCATTGATATCGGAAATCGGAAATTCAGATATCCGATATTTTTCCAATATCGGAAATCAGAATTCCGATACGATTTCGGGCAATATCGCTCATCCCTAGCCTTAACAACTTGAAGCACAAATCTTTTTACAGACATACCCCACTATAAATATTTTTTTTTGTGGATGCAAAAGAGTGCTGGATATAACGACAGTGACAGACTTCCCAAAAAAGGGAAATTAGGCCTAAAATGCCTCAATTTTTGGCACACGAATGTATGAATTATTTCAGAGATAGACCCCACTAGAAGTGGTTTGGTCCTGAGGAGAGATCCTGCGAGCCAAGGGAGAACATCCATGCCCCTCTCCTCCTGGAGAAATTTCTGACAGGCTTGAAAAATAAGGGGTGTAAGGGTGGGGTACTGTATTGCCGGCATCTCTACCTGGAGTCCCTCTCTCCCTGCAGAGACATCAGCATACTCAATGCCTAGGCTCCCATCCTGCTCCTTCCAGATCTTCTGCTACCTGGGCTGCACTCAGGTCTCCTGACACTATGCTTAGTGCACACGCGCACACTTCCTTTTTCTTAATGGGGCCACGCGCGTTCCTCTAAAGTGTCCCCAGCCAATAGCTGGATGTCTCTTACTATTTAAAAAACCTCCTCCAACATTGGAGGTGCCTGTGCAATGTTGTGAGTTTGTTCCTAACACGCTTGTCAGTTCTCAGGTCCCAGTACTTGCATCGAGTCTGCTGCACCAGCCAGTGCTTCCTTCAACAGTAGCAGAGCCACAGCAGCAGAGCCAGCTGCATCCCCCAGTGCTCATCTCAATGGCAGCAGAGCCAGCTGCACCCTCCAGTGCCCACCTCAATGGTAGCAGAGCCAGCTGCACCCACCAGTGCTCATCTCTCTGTCAGACTGTCCTGTCTACACCTGCGGTTCCTGTCATCTTCTCTACCTGCCTGCATCTGTTGCACATTCCTCCAGGCCATTCCAGCTATCCACTCCTAGGGGTCAGCTGCCATCTACACAAGGTCAGCTCTGGAGTAGCACCTGGATCACCTCCCTTGCCTCTCCACGGACTGCGGTGTCATTAGCTTCTGCATGCCCATGGTTGAATTGGGTGAGGCTCCTAA
>JARQOD010007653.1:0-38509 GCA_033576555.1 Oophaga sylvatica
AGGTTGAGCTGACGAGCAAGGAAATCTGTAATAAAACACAATAATAATATGGACGCAACCGATGCTCAGTGCCTGAAAATGTCTGTATCCCTTAGAACTGTGAACTCCACTCTACATCCATTTGTTCTATAGCCTTTAGTAAGTGGTCAGCTGTTCCCAATAGCCATAATGGATCGATTTGCTAACTGCTGCAAACAGAAGAGGGGCCCCATTGATTACTAAAGGCAGGGCCGGCATCAGCATCTGGAGCATCCGGGTAAGTGCTGGGGCCCTGGAAAAATGGGCGGCCCACTTGCGGCTGCGATACCAGGGGACCCAGGACACTCCCCCAGCAGCTGTGCAGGGCCACCTGTTTCTTCGGTGCTGCTTGCGCCGTCACTTAAACAAACATGGCCATGCACAGTACACTCTGGCTGCGTCTCCTACTAATTACACAGCCGGGGAGACGCACAAGCAAAATTAAAGGCACAGTGCTGACTCGCTACATCATTATTAACAGCCACAGCCACACAGTGCACTGTGCGTGGTGATATATGTTTAAGTGATGGCTCAAGCAGCATGCCCTCAACAGCCACATGCCATAGGAGCTGGACTGGACAGGTGAGTGAAGCTTGTTGCCGGCTTCCCCATATTAAAAATATTTCTAATCTGTCTGTATGTCTGTGTATACATGTATGATGTGTATATCAGAGTGTATGACTGTATACAGTATATTTATGTATTTTTGTGAATTTGTCTTCAAACATGTATATGTACATACCTGCGTATTGTATATGTGCTGCATGTGTGGACGCATGTCTGTGTGTGTGGGTGCGCATGTCTGCGTGTGTGCATTACTGCGTGTGTGTGCATGTGTGTATATCCACGTGTGTATGCATGTCTGCGTATAGTGTGCACATGTCTGCGTATCGTGTACGTGTCTGCATATTGGATGTGCATGTCTGAGTATTTTGTGCATATGCATGTCTACATATTGTACGTGTGTGTAATACTATTGTAGGAACTCGAGGATTCTGATAGCGTGGGGCAATGAACAATCAGAGACGGGTTTCTTTGAATGCAAATAATGTATTTGTGAAACAGCAAAACACCCAAAAACAATATTCAAACAACCCGTAGTGACATGCAATGAGTCCATATATATATACACAAGTCCAGTTATATGAATCCGGATATGTAAGTCCTTGAACCTCTATAGCGAGGGTGGTAAAGTTCTTACGACGGAGTCCTCACACAAATGTGACCACAAGGTAAGTCTGATGCACAGGTAACGTGGCTGGATTTACACACTCCTGGTGTGTGAAGAGTCAGATCCAGGTATGCAGAAAACACAGGGAGGTCCAGGAACAAGTTAATCTCAGTTGTGGCTTAATTCAGTGAAGTCCAACAACAAGTTCATATGTCAGTAAGGTTCCAGTAACAGTTCCAACAGCTCTCACCAGAGGTAATGCACGAAGGGTTAAACAGCAACAGTTCAGAAACACAGTTCTTATCAGATGGAGTGAACCAAGGGTTAAATTCCCAAGTCAACAGTTTAGTGATAACACAGTACCTGCAACTTACGTATGCAGAGAATGTCCAGAGCCATGGGTAGAAACTGCTGTGGCTGAGAAACACCTGAAGATAAGGTTATGCACTTTCCTGGTAAATACACAAAAGATCTGTGAGGAACAAAGCAGCTGGGTTGTAGGGAAACGGAAGCAGAATACTCCAGCAGTGAAGCCAGCACCTGAGCCGGGTTTTAAACAAACGAACAGGAAGTAGGGCACACAAAACAGCAAACTCCATTTTAACAAAGGGCAAAATCATTGACAAAGTTACCTAGAAAACCCGGAATACTGACATTACTCCCCCCCTAAAGACGGCCTCCGGACGGTCCTGGACCAGGCCTGTCCGGGTATCTCCGATGAAACTGAGCAATCTTCAGAGGCGCATTGATGTTACTTACTGGTTCCCAAGAATCATTTTCAGGAGAGTAACCTTGCCATCTAACTAGATACTGAAGCCGGTTTCTATGAAGTCTCGAATTAACAATATCCTGTACCACGAATTGTTCTTCGCCATCAACCAACACTGTGGAGGGGGAGGTACGATACGTCCCTGAAACGTGTTAGGAGAGACTGGTTTTAATAAGGAAACATGAAATACTGGGTGTACCTTTAAAGTCCGTGGTAGCTTCAACCGACAGGCAACAGAGCTCACAATCCAGTGATCTTGAATGGACCGATGAATTTCTGTCCCAGTTTCTGCGAAGGAACACCCAATTTTAGATTCTTGGTGGACAACCAAACTGAGTCTCCTACCTTATACATAGGTGCTGGTTTCCATAATCTATCGGCCGACTTCTTGTAACGCTCCTGTGCTGTGGTCAGGGAGTCCTTCAAAACTTCAAGATTACGTTGCAACGCCATCACTCTGTCTTCAACCGCTGGTACCGAAATCGTAACCGGAGACCTAGGCAAAATACTTGGATGATAACCCAGGTTGGCAAAAAAAGGCGTTACCTTCGTGGAACTGCTTTGGGAGTTGTTGTACAAAAATTCCGCTAGAGGAAGTAGCTTCAGCCAATCGTCCTGCAAATGACTGACGTAACAGCGTAGATATTGCTCCAAGGTTTGATTTGTCCGTTCGGTCTGCCCGTTGGTCTGAGGATGGTATGCAGAAGACAAGCAAACATTAATGTGGAGCGCAGAACAAAATCCTTTCCAAAATCTAGAGGTAAATTGTATTCCCCGGTCAGAAATGATGTCATCTGGTACCCCATGCAGCCGGAAAATGTTCTGGATAACTAGATCTACTGTCTCTGTAGCTGAGGGAAGACCAGCACACGGAATGAAATGAGCAGCTTTCGTTAAACGATCTACTACCACCAAAATAGTATTTTTACCACCAGAGGTGGGTAACTCCACAATAAAGTCCATCGAAATAGACCCCCAAGGGCGAGACGGTACAGGTAGCGGTTTAAGAAGACCAGTAGGTGAAACGCGAGGAACCTTGTACCGGGCACAAACTTCACAAGAGCGGACATAGTCATTCACATCCTTCAAGCAGGTAGGCCACCAAAAAAAACGAGTTAACAATTCCTGCGTCTTCTGTACCCCCCTATGACCAGCCAATTTAGAGTCGTGGACCAATTTGAGAACTCGAAGTCTTACAGCCTCTGGGACATAAATACATCGATCTCTAAGCCACACACCATTCCGAAGGACAAGATTCACATTGTCAGGTGGAGCTGCAAGAAATACGTCACCGTCATAGGCCAGCTTGATCTCCTGCCACAAGTCCCGGTTCCGGAGCACTCCAACGAAATTGGCCTCCGACAAGATGGTCTTCGACGGGGTCCCAGGCACGGAATCCACGGTATGGATTCGGGATAATGCGTCAGCTTTCCCATTACGTGAACCTGGGCGGTACGAAATAATAAAATTAAACTGGTTCAAGAACAAACTCCACCTAGCTTGTCGAGGAGAAAGACACCTGGCAGACTTAAGGAATTCCAAATTGCGATGATCCGTGAGTACTACTACCTGCTGAGTTGCCCCCTGCAAATGGTGTCTCCATTCCTTAAAGGCAGAAATAATTGCCAAAAGTTCCTTATCTGCCACATCATAGTTCAGTTCTGCAGAAGATAACCTACGAGAGAAGAAGGCACACGGGTGCAGCAAACCTTTGTCTCCGGTACGTTGTGAGAGGATAGCTCCCAATGCACAGTCAGACGCGTCCACCTCCACGATAAAAGGCTGTGCAGGATCCGGATGCATCAATATTGGAGCCGTGGTAAAACAACCCTTCAGGCGATCAAAGGCTTCCTGAGCTTGCGAAGACCATTCAAACTTCTTCCCCTTCTTGGTGAGGAGAGTGATGGGACGACAATTTCTGAAAAATTTCGGATAAACCGTCTATAAAAGTTAGCAAAGCCAATGAATCGTTGTACCTCCTTAATGTTTCCTGGTACCGGCCAGTCCAAGATTGCCTGGATCTTGCTGGACTCCATATTCAATCCCTGAGGCGAGATAACATAGCCTAAAAATTGAATTTCAGAACAATGGAACTCACACTTTTCGAGTTTGATGTACAAATGATTATCTCTCAAACGTCTAAGTACGGTCTTGACATGTTCCTGATGTTCCTGTAAAGAGTCAGAAAAGATTAAGATGTCATCAAGGTAAATTACCACATATTGGTCCAATAAATCCCTGAAAATGTCGTTGCTAAATGTTGAAAAGCAGCAGGAGCGTTACAGAGTCCGAATGGCATCACCAAATATTCAAAATGTCCATACCGGCATCTAAAAGCTGTCTTCCATTCGTCTCCGGGCCGTATACGGAGTAAATTATATGCCCCACGAAGATCTAATTTGGTAAATACTTGGCCTGGCGAACTCTTTCCAACAATTCTGGAATTAGGGGCAACGGGTACCTGTTACGAATGGTTACCTTATTTAACTCCCGGTAGTCAATGCAGGGTCTTAGAGTACCATCCTTCTTCTTTACAAAGAATATTGGAGCTCCCGCTGGTGAAGAAGATGGTCGGATAAACCCCTTGGCTAAATTCTCATCTATATACTCTCGTAAAGATTTTAATTCCGGAGCCGCCAACGGGTAAACATGGCCGAAAGGAATCGCTGCTCCAGGAAGCAATTCTATGGGGCAGTCATACGGTCTATGTGGGGGAAGTTGATCTGCCTTCCTTTTATCACAAATGTCTGAGAATTCCTGATAAATCAGAGGGAGAGTAGGTACCTGTATCACCTCTTCCAAGTTCTGGGTAACTGGAGCCGCTACAGTTGGACTGATGGTAGAACTGCACTTCGGGAGAAAGGTTATCTCCTTGGTTTCCCAATTGATGATTGGATTTTGTGACCGTAACCAGGGAATTCCTAAAATTACAGGAAAATGAGGAGAAGATATTAACATGAATGAAAGTGTTTCTTGATGGTCTGGTTCCATCTTACACTCCAGAGGCACTGTCTCCCGATCTACTGGTCCAGAAACTAATGGGGAACCATCCACCGTTTCCATAGTGATTGGTGAAGCTCTTAGTTGTGTCTTTATACCATGTTCCTTTGCAAAAGAAGAATCCATGAAATTCCCACCTGCTCCAGAGTCTATCATGGCAGAACTTGATATCCACTGTTCCTCCCACTGAATCTGTATAGGAAGAGAACAATGTGAATATTTCTCCCCTTGATCTTTAGGGGAAGTCGGCATCAGTATTGGGGGAAAAACCGCATCTAGATGTAGACTGGTTTCCGAAACTTCAGACTCAGCGTCTGTGTTATCATAATCCCCTACTACCGCCAACACCTTGTTGGGTCGCCTAGGACATTTAGGACAATTGATGAGGAAATGGTCCGATTGACCACAATAGAAACATAAGCTGCTCACGGAGACGGTGTTTCGCGGCGTTCATTATTCTCACGTCTCTGCAGTGAGTCCACCTGCATAGGCACCTCCTCAGCCTCTCGCGGGTTTTTGCCTGTGGTTTCCCTGGACGGAAGAGAGTAATTAGTAATGCGATTTACAGCGGCCCATTTTTCTTGTCTGCGTTCAGTTAAACGGATATCAATACGTACACAGTGCTGTATAAACAATTCAAACTCCTGTGGAGACTCTGAACGAGCTAGCTCATCCTTGATTGCATTTGACAAACCTTTTCTAAAGATTGGTAATAAAGCATTGTTTTCCCACTGGGTGTCCACCACTAACCTTTTAAATTCAGTAACATATTCTATGACTGACCGTTTCCCCTGGCGTAAGGAAAGCAAGGCAGATTCAGCGGTAGCACGGCGGTTGGGATCGTCGAACATTTGCGCCATGGCTGCCAGAAAATTGTCCAAATTATTTAGACGGGTATCATGACTTTCAACCATAGGATTTGCCCAAGCCAGTGCACGTGATGTCAACAACATAATAATACATAGAACCTTAGATCTATCAGACCGGTAGTAGGAGGCATGTACATCAAAAAATAATATACATTGATTAACAAACCCACGGAATTGACTTCGGTCACCATTAAAACGGAATGGAGGCAATTTGGGCATACTGGTGGATGAGGTAGGCTCAGTAGGTAAGGCCTCCAGGACTCCTAACCTAGCACGTAGATCTTGGAGAGCCTGACCAAACCCCTGTGCATTGTGGTTAACCCGAGACTCCAAGTCTCTAATCTGATTGTGTGCAGCCGCCACCTCCTGCTGCAAGGAGTTAACTATGGTGAACAATTTGTCTGCCCGTGTCTCCGTCATTGCCCCAGCAGAATCCCTCTTTTTTAGGCTGGAGTATCCTGTAATACTATTGTAGGAACTCGAGGATTCTGATAGCGTGGGGCAATGAACAATCAGAGACGGGTTTCTTTGAATGCAAATAATGTATTTGTGAAACAGCAAAACACCCAAAAACAATATTCAAACAACCCGTAGTGACATGCAATGAGTCCATATATATATACACAAGTCCAGTTATATGAATCCGGATATATAAGTCCTTGAACCTCTATAGCGAGGGTGGTAAAGTTCTTACGACGGAGTCCTCACACAAATGTGACCACAAGGTAAGTCTGATGCACAGGTAACGTGGCTGGATTTACACACTGCTGGTGTGTGAAGAGTCAGATCCAGGTATGCAGAAAACACAGGGAGGTCCAGGAACAAGTTAATCTCAGTTGTGGCTTAATTCAGTGAAGTCCAACAACAAGTTCATATGTCAGTAAGGTTCCAGTAACAGTTCCAACAGCTCTCACCAGAGGTAATGCACGAAGGGTTAAACAGCAACAGTTCAGAAACACAGTTCTTATCAGATGGAGTGAACCAAGGGTTAAATTCCCAAGTCAACAGTTTAGTGATAACACAGTACGTGCAACTTACGTATGCAGAGAATGTCCAGAGCCATGGGTAGAAACTGCTGTGGCTGAGAAACACCTGAAGATAAGGTTATGCACTTTCCTGGTAAATACACAAAAGATCTGTGAGGAACAAAGCAGCTGGGTTGCAGGGAAACGGAAGCAGAATATCCAGCAGTGAAGCCAGCACCTGAGCCGGGTTTTAAACAAACGAACAGGAAGTAGGGCACACAAAACAGCAAACTCCATTTTAACAAAGGGCAAAATCATTGACAAAGTTACCTAGAAAACCCGGAATACTGACAGTGTGTGCACGTGTGAGTACTGTACATGTGTGTATGTCTGCGTACTGTACGTGTGTATGTGTGTGCATGTCTGCGTACTGCATGTGCGTGCATGTGTGTGTGCATGTCTGAGTACTTTGTGTATGTGAAATGGGGGCCAGGGCTTTAGTCATAGCTATCAGTGGCTGCACCCTGGCTATCCGTCACATAAGCACACTGTCCCTTCTGTAGTGCACTTACTTGTAAGGTGGGGTCCTCTCTGGACTGCTGGGCCTTCTTTTCCTTCAGCACTACACAATGACAGTCAGAGTCCAAATTCAGTTTCGGCAAAACAACATTAACTCAGCTCGTCCAGTTTAGTCACACAAACAGCACAAGGTTCTCCACAAAATATCACCATACTGTTCCCTGTACTGTCCCTCACTTCTCCAGGAATATTGCAGAGTCGTACTGTCGCCTTCGGTACTGCAACTTCCTGACTGGTCAGACTAACCTGCTTCAGCATTTCCCTGTCCGCTTCACCTTGGACATTTAGGGTTGTTCCCTCGAAGTTAGTTGCTACCATATTGATGCTGCCCTGTATTCCTCCACCACCGTGGGACTGTCAGCCCATAGGTCCTGGACTGCTGGGCTCCTCAGCTTAAACTTTATGGGACACAACTGTCCTGTCCAGGCTTCTGACTAAACCCAACAAGCTCTCTAACTTACTCTCAGTTGGCCCCTCCTAACTAACTAAATCCTATTGGTCTAGCCTACTCCTATGTTACTCTGTTGTGCCCCCCCCCAGTGGGCTAAATTTAAATCCTACACTTTTGCTATGTCTGTTTAACACCAGAATATATATAGATATACAATACATTACACAACAGGGCAATATTATAAAACATATAGAATATACCAGCTTCTCAGGAAAGTATGCAAGGAGTTTGGGGCATTAACTAGCATATTGTCTGCATATTGTAGTGTGAGCAGGGCCGGCATCAGCACCCGGCATATCCGGGCAAGTGCCGGGGCCCTAAGCAGCTGGGGGCCCACTCACCGTCAGGCACCCCGGCGCCCGTTAGCAGATGAGAGCGGTGCCAGCGCCGCCACTGGGCCCCCCCTCTTGCTCAGGGCCCCGGCAGCAGCCGGCACAATACTTACCTCTCCCCATGCCTCCGCTGCCGCAGCTCCGGGCTCCAGGGGGCGCCTGCAGGGCGCCAGCGCTTCCTCTCACAGCAGCGCCGCTGAATGACGTCATCATTCAGAGGCTGTCTGTGGCAGAGAGAGCGCGGACGCCGGACAGGTGAGGTGTGTGTGTATCAGTGTGTATATGTAGTGCGGTGCTTTGTGTGTGTGTATGTGAGAGTGTTGTGGTGCTGTATGTGTGATGGTGGTGGGGGGAGGCAGTGATGATGATGATGGGGAGGCAATGATGATGATGATGGGGAGGTGATGTTGATGGGGAGGCAATGATGATGATGATGGGGAGGCGATGATGATGGGGAGGTGATGATGATGGGGAGGCGATGATAATGGGGAGGCGATGATGATGATGGGGAGGCAATGATGATGGGGAGGCAATGATGATGGGGAGGCGATGATGATGGGGAGGCGATGATGATGATGATGGGGAGTCTTTCCACAGCGCCCTTTCCTGAGCCATAACAGCGCAGAACGCAGCACAGTGCAGAGGAGAGCTCCATATTTTGTATGGAGCATTATATGGGGACCAGTATCCTGTATGGAGCATTATTTGGGGTCCAATATTCTTTATGGAGCATTATATTTGGCCCATAATACTGTATGGAGGACTATGTGGTGTCCATAATATTGTATGGAGGACTGTACTGTCCAGTCTGTACTGTGCGCTGTGAGGATTTGGCGGTTTCTAAGCTATTGTAGAATTTACAATAGATATCACTCATGTAATGGAAGAAGTGAAGTGTTTGGCATTGTACTATACCCATATTTCTCTGCAGTATCTGTGCATCATGAATCGTGGTCTGTGTTTAAGGGGCCCACTGAGACTCTTTCACCCGGGGCCCATAAAAACCTGGAGCCGGCCCTGACTGCCCTGATAACGACTTTGCATTTTTAAGCTCCATAGTGCAGTACTGCTCCTTTGTACATGGGTCTGTCATGTGTATGTGGCTTTATATTGGACTCTTTAAATAAAGACTGTTTTAGAAAGAGCAGTGGCAGAAACACAGCAAAAATAATTATTCATGACTGCAAGTTTTGCATAACTATTCAACATTTAAAAAACAATAAAAATGCTGGGAAAAATATTATAGGTAAAGCATGCTATCCAACAGCGCACAAAACATTAAGAAAGAGAAATAATCAGCCAAGCGGTTTAATTGTAACTAAGTAGTTTTTAGTAGTCATTATAGGAGTAAAACAGCCAGGTTATTTGAAAGTATGCAATGAATTATTCTACACAGCCTTTTAATACTTTGCTCAATTTAGAAACATTTCTGATGGTAACTCGGCAAGACAGCATTAGAAAATGACCTGCATTCCCTACTGCTTGATAGAAATTTCTACTGATATGAATTCAGTTCAGCAGCAGTGAACTTAAATGCTGATGTTGAATACATAAGGCAACCTGCTGTTAGAAACCAGAAAGATACCTTATAAGCTGTTTTGTTACACATCTAATGTTTCTATAAATGGAATGATTTGAAGGACCCGATATGCATAGCTGCCTCTAACAATCCAGCCACCTCCGGCTGTGTCATTACAACTTGATAGGAGGAAAGTAGCAATGCAAACTACAAATCATACACAAACAATATTTACCTGTACAGCAAATAATAGTCTTAATAATGAACACCATTTTTATTTTAACATAGATAAAAATAGGAAGAAGTCTATCTGTTCTGTCATTGACAACATTGTAAAAAAAACAACATACCATGTTTCCTTTTTTTTCTTTATTGCTGTTCATATGATAGATAGACTATGCTTTTGTATACCCATTGATATTGGCCCAGCATATCTCTAGAGGACACAGTTAAAGGGTTATTGACATCTTTATAAGTTATTACCTATTCATAAAGTCTGTGACAGCTGGGACCTAGGAGCAGACACTGGCAATTTGGGATCCCTGTGCAAGAAATGTGTTTGGTTCCCCCTCCTTTTATGGTGGCCAAGATATATACATACAGTATATACAGTACAGACCAAAAGTTTGGGCACACCTTCTCATTCAAAGATTTTTCTGTATTTTCATGACTATGAAAATTGTAAATTCACACTGAAGGCATCACAACTATGAATTAACACATGTGGAATTATACATTACACTTAACAAAAAAGTGTGAAACAACTGAAAATATGTCTTATATTCTAGGTTCTTCAAAGTAGCCACCTTTTGCTTTGATTACTGCTTTGCACACTCTTGGCATTCTGTTGTGAATTCTCTATATTCTGAGTTGCAGCTCCCTCTGGTGGCTGTTGATATTAATGAACCAGTCTTGACTGACACAGACCTTTCAGCTGCTGACGATTGGCAATGTGGGAGTCATGACTGGGGGATTTAAGGGAGTAACTTTCCCATGATCCTCGCCGGTGATTAGTTCTCTCTTCCTGGTCCAGTTTGGAAGTCAGCTTCTGCGGTCTCCTGCAAACTTTCAGATAAGCTATTTCTTGCTTGTTTCAGTGGTTTTGTTTTTTTTGTGGCTTTCTGAGTGAGGTCAGCCGGGTCCCCCTGCAGGGGCCTGCACTGGTCTCTGTTTCTCAGTTATTTGTTTCTTTTTTCAGTCCCTGTTATTTCAGTGGCTGCTGGGTAGCTACATGTTCACACCAGAGTTCTGATATAGTTGGAGAGATCGTGTGGTATGTTTTTGGAATCAGAAATGTTGGAATTTTTCCTAGGGTTTTCCTGGATTGCAGAAAGTATTCTTTTCTGTCCTGTCCTATCTAGACAGTTTTGGGCCCCAGCGTTTGCTTACTCTATTTTCTGCCTGTGTTTGTATTTCATCTTGTCTCACTGCCAATATATGTTTGGGGGCTACCTATTCCTTTGGGCGCTACTCCGGGGCAGTTAGCTTTCCCCTTTCTATCTTTTGGCTTAGCTAACTCTCCGGCTGTGTCGAGGCGTCTAGGTCATCATAGGTACGTCCCACGGCTGCTTCTAGTTGTGCGGTTAGTTTAGGGGTCTGCAATCCATTAGTTACCAACCACTCGAGGTGACTGGCTGCCTTGGCTACTTTTGTTACAGTCCTCCTCGGCTACCATATCATAACAGAATCACCGGCCCGTAATCCTAGGGTACTCAAAGGAAGGAAAGAATAGTAGAAAAAAAAAAAGTTGTCTGAATTTTTTATTTATTTTTTCCCTCTTTTCTCTGGGGGCGCAGGAGGACTTTGTCTTCAATGGAAATTAAAAATATTTAGACTTGAGAGTCCTCAGTGGTTGATACCTTTTAATGGCTAACTGAAAAGATGGTAACAAATTGCAATGGAAATTAAGCATTTGTCCGATCGTGTTGAGCAGCTTGCTGCTGCAGTTCGGAGAATTTTCCATCTCGCTCAGTTGTCTACTGCAGAACCTAAGATCCCTATTCCTGATTTGTTTTTTGGAGATCGGTCTAAATTTTCAAATTTTAAGAATAACTGTAAATTGTTTTTTGCCTTGAAACCTAATTCCTCGGGGGATTCTGTGCAGCAGGCTAAAATTGTCATCTCCCTGTTGCGCGGTGACCCTGCGTGGGACTGGGCCTTTTCCCTGACTCATGGGGACCCCGTTTTGGCTAATGTTGATGTGTTTTTTCAGGCTCTGGGCTTATTGTATGATGAACCTAATCATAGAATCATAGAATGGCAGAGTTGGAAGGGACCTCCTGGGCCTTCTGGTCCAACCCCCTGCTCAAAGCAGGATTCTCTAAATCATCCCAGACAGATGTCTGTCCAGCCTCTGTTTGAAGACTTCCATTGAAGGAGAACTCATCACCTCTCGTGGCAGCCTGTTCCACTCATTGATCACCCTAACTGTCAAAAAGTTTTTTCTAATATCTAATCTGTGTCTCCTCCCATTCAGTTTCATCCCATTGCTTCTAGTCTTTCCTTGTGCAAATGAGAATAAAGATGATCCTTCTACAATGTAACAGCCCTTGAGATATTTGTAGACAGCTATTAAGACTCCTCTCAGTCTTCTTTTTTGCAAGCTAAACATTCCCAAATCCTGCAACCATTCCTCATAGGACATGGTTTGCAGACCGGTCACCATTCTGGTGGCTCTTCTCTGAACTTGCTCCAGTTTGTTGATGTCTTTTTTAAAATGTGGTGCCAAAACTGGACACAGTATTCCAGATGAGGTCTGACCAAAGAGGAGTAGAGGGCAATAATGACCTCACGTGATCTAGACTGTATGCTTCTGTTGATACATCCTAGAATTGCATTTGCCTTTTTTGCTGCTGCATCACACTGTTGACTCATGTTAAGTCTGTGATCAATTAGTATACCCAAGTCTTTTTCACATGTGCTGTTACTTAGCCCTATTCCTTCCATTTTGTATATGCTTTTTTCATTTTTATTGCCCAGATGTAGTACTTTGCATTTTTCCCTGTTAAAATCCATTCTGTTAGTTGCTGCCCACTGCTCAAGTTTATTTATATCTTTTTGAATCCTCTCTCTCTCTTCTCTAGTATTAGCTACTCCTCCTAGCTTTGTGTCATCAGCACATTTGATCAGTTTACCCTCAATTCCTTCATCTAAATCATTGATAAAGATGTTGAACAATACAGGGCCCAAAACAGAGCCTTGTGTTACCCCACTTGAGACATTCTTCCAACTGGACGTGCAGCCATTTACGACCACTCTTTGGGTCCGATCACTAAGCCAGTTATGAATCCACCTAACAGTTGCCTTGTCCATTCCATACTTAGTCATTTTTTCAATAAGGATAGTGTGAGATACTTTGTCAAATGCTTTGCTGAAGTCAAGATATACTATATCTACATATCTTCTGTCATAGAAGGAAATTAAGTTAGTCTGACATGACTTATTAGTTACAAACCCATGCTGACTTTGTTTAATCACTTCATTCTTATCCAGGTACTTGCATACATGTTCTTTAATAATTTGTTCAAAGATCTTTCCTGGTATAGAAGTCTGACTCACCGGCCTGTAGTTCCCTGGGTCCACCTTCTTCCCCTTTTTGACGATAGGAACAACATTTGCTCTTCTCCAGTCTTCTGGGACTTCTCCTGTTCTCCAAGAATTTTCAAAGATTATGGACAGTGGTTCAAGAATTTCTTCTGCTATCTCCTTCAGTACTCTGGGGTGTAATTCATCTGGACCTGGAGACTTGAATTCATTTAGGTTAGCTAAGTGTTTCCTCACTGTCTTTCTGTTTATAGATATCCTGGATTCTTCTATTCCTTTAATAGGACAGTGAAGATCAGTGATGTTACATTTCCTTTCTGAGAGAAAACAGATGCAAAATAGGAATTTAAAAGTTCGGCCTTCTCAACATCCTGACTTACCATTTCATCATTTTCATCCTGTAAAAATCCTATAGCATCTTTGACTTTTCTTTTACTTTTGACGTATCCCCAAAATCCTTTTTTGTTGCTTTTGACGTCACTTGCAAGCCTTAATTCATTGTCAGCTATAGATAATCTGATTTGTGCCCTGCAGGTTCTGCAGATGGCATTATATTCTTCTTTAGATATGCCTCCCTCTTTCCATTTGATAAACATTTCTTTCTTCCTTTTTAGCATGTGTTTAAGTTCTGTGTTCATCTATCCTGGTTTCCTTAAATGCTTCCCATTCTTCCCTCTTTTCGGAATTGTTAACGATTGTGCTTTGATAATCTCATTTTTCAAGATTTTCCATCCATTGGATCCCTCCAATTCTCTTTCTGAGTCCCTTAAAATCTGCCTTTCTGAAATCTAACCTTGACGTCTGAGTCTTCACAGGTCTTCCTCCTCTTGTTATCCAAAATTCTAAAATAGCATGGTCACTACCTCCTAGGGTCCCAGCCACTCTTACCTCCTCAACCATTTCCTCCCTGTTTATAAGGATTAGATCCAAGGTAGCAGATCCCCTTGTTTTCTCCCCTACCTTTTGGAAGATAAAGTTGTCAGCAAGAGAGGATAAGAATTTCCTGGACCTGTTAGTTTTGCCTGAGAGAGATTCCCAACAAATGTCTGGATAGTTGAAATCTCCCATGACCACTATGTCATATTTTTTGGAGAACTTGGCCATTTGATGCATAAAGAGTTCATCCATTTCTTCAGCTTGCACAGGCGACCTGTAGTAAATGCCTACAATGGTGTCCTTTCCATTGTTCTGTCCTTGTATTCTTACCCAGTTTCCACAGAACTCCCAGTCTCTGAAGCTTCAATCTCTGTGCAGATATACGCTTTTCTAACATACAATGCGACACCTCCTCCTCGTTTATCAAGTCTGTTTCTTGCAAATAAGTTGTATCCTTCTAGCCTTGTATTCCAATCATGTGTATCGTCCCACCAAGTCTCAGTGATTCCAATGACATCATATTTCTTCTCCTGCGTTAGTAGTTCCAGTTCTCCTTGTTTGTTGCCCATGCTTTGTGCATTCATATAGAAACACTTTAGTTTGTGATTGGTTTCTCTTTCTTCAATATTTTTATTATGTAGATTTTTTTGTCTTTGTTCTTCCCCTTCACTTCTAATAGCAGAAATCTCAATAGCATTTGTCAGGTGTATGGCTTTTGCTGGCGTTTTGCTTCCCTTCCCACATTGTTCTAGTTTAAAGCTCTCCTGATGAGTGCAGCAATGCGACTTCCGAATACATGTTTTCCAGTCTTCTTAAGGTGCACCCCATCTCTAGCAAGTAGTCCATCGTATAAGGTAATTCACTCCGTGATCCAAAAATCCAAATCCTTGCTGACGGCACCATTGACATAGCCAGTTGTTCACCTGCAGAATCTTCTTCCACCTCCTTGTTCCATGGACATCAACTGGAAGGATGGAAGAGAAGACCACCTGCGCTCCCAGTTCTTTCACTTTCTTACCTAAGTTTTCAAAGTCACTGCAGATGGTTTCCAGGTCGTTTCTTGCTGTGTCATTTGTCCCCACATGTATTAGCAGGAATGGGTAGTCATCTGTACGTCTGAAGAGTCCTGATATCCTGTCAATGAAGAAATAAACTTGGCACTCAACTTTTAGTAAAATGAGAAGAAATTTATTGCAGTCATAAAACAACGTTTCGGTCATCAACGGACCTTTTTCAAAGCACTGCAATGAATATACAGAGATACATACATCATATAATCGATATACTATGAGTGTAAATGCATAAATGAGTAAATTACATCATATGAGTATAAACAAATGAAAAAGCCCAATAAATGAGGCTGGTGAAAAAGTTGCAAAATAAAGAATGAAAATAAAGAATATAATAAAGGAAAAGAAAGGGAAAAATCCTACCCGACTGCTTTGAGGATACTCTCAAATAGATGACACTAGAGTCATATGGGAGCTATAGAGATGTCCTGTAGAGACGTTTTACTGCACCAAATGAAACCAGAAAATAAATAAGAATATGGTGGGTTGGTATATGAGGTACTATAACCTGAATTTAATAAGGATAACATACCTTATAGTAATGGGATGACACCTGGGAGTATATATATTGTATTTAGTGAAAATTTCTACCTATTGAGTGAAGCATATGTATTAGACAGAATAATGATAGATAATGTCTATTTATAATAACCAAATTGACACTCCGTGTCAACCGTTGAAACTAGGGAATATAGATAGACATGCAGATATGTGCAGTGCTTTTCGTGGAGCCAGAGTGTCAGGAATCGAACCCAGTACCTCTTGTCCACCGGCCAGCAGCTCTACCATCTGAGCTATTCTGCTGTTCATTGTTAATTATATAGTTCAACATTGTGCACTATTACAGAGTGCTGCTAATGAAAATAATCCCAAAGCAAAAAAGTATTATGGTGTACTTACACAGAAAATGTGGACTATCTTTGGTGATAACAGTTATATACTGTGGTGAAGGAAACCTAGACTTGTGAGACAATGTCCAGACAAAACATGAAAAGTGCACTAGTGAAAAATTGGAATAGTATAACTAAAGTGCACTTACTGAAGAACTGCAGTAGATTCATTAAGGACCAATTTATACACACTGCAGTAGTAAATTGTAAGTATATAAATGAAAGTCCATCACAGTAAAACGTTATCAAGTGGTGGTGACAAAAGGTAGTGCACTTACTCAGACAATTGTGGTATAATCCTTGAGGTGAGCAAACACTGTGGTAACAATGAAATATTCAAATAAGGTGAGGTCCCATATTCGTTATGACCGCTATGGTGTGCGGTGCCCAAGGTGCTTTCTTACCAGAAGTGGTGAGGAGTAAGGTGGCGTCTCATGCCAACGCGGTGTCCACCGCTTGTTGGTGAGTGAGAACGCCGTGTGTATCGCCATTTATGGCTGAGGGGCGGGACTAAACGTCCAGGTCACAGAGGAAGTCAGAGACAGGAAGTGGGCGGCTTTGTTGTGTTCCACTGATGTGACTATGTGTTCCAGCGGCCATTTTGGGGCCGGCTTAGGGCGGTAACTATGAAGATGCCGTGGGCAGCATGAAAAAAGAGGAACGCTTTGCTGGTTCTCAAATCACAGTCTGGTAATATAATGGTATTGTTATAATAGCAGTCGAGTAGGAAGCAGAGAGGATGAAGGAGAATCCAGAGTAGGACGAGGAACGTTTTCAACTATCGGTTTCAATAGAGTCGACTCTGGAAAGAGAATACAGGCATTATAATCTGTAATGTGGTAATACATAGTAAAACAATGGACATAAAATATAATGTTAAGGGCTAGTTCCTACATTATTAACAGGCGATGTGTCGATACTACCTAATGGAAATGATGAGTGTAGTGGGACACTAAATGAATGATTGAAGGTCATAGTCTCTATTTAGACCTCTTGGAGCAAGAGTTTGTAGCTCGTGTATCCAAAAGGATTCTCTCTTTTTGAGATGCTTAATACGATCACCCCCACGTCTTTGTAGTGCTACTAGTTCAATAATTTGAAATCTTAGTTGTGCTATAGAATGTCCCGTAGTGATGAAATGATACGGAACTGGTAGTAGCATATTTTTGCATCTTATTGTGGATTTGTGTTTGGAGATCCGATCCTTAATGGGTTGAGTGGTTTCTCCCACATAAAGTAAGCCACATGGGCATTTAATAAGGTAAATGGCATATGAAGAATTACAAGTGGAGTAATCTTTGATGTAATATTTTTTACCTGAATGTGGGTGAAAGAAACTATCCTTTTGAGGAGTTGTTGCACTGATTACAGTGCAGACAGGGATATGTTCCCATTCTAGGTCTGGAAAGGAATCTCTGTGAAGAGGCTTGTGGCTGCATATTTAAGTCAGCTTTAATCAGTGAATCACGAATATTATGCGGACGTTTATAGCACGGAAGAAAAGGATTGCGAAACTCTTCTACGTTGGGATGTGCTGTTTGGAGTATATTCCAATGTTTGCGTATTGAATGGTGCAGAATGTGAACATATGGATGATATGCGTGTACCAAAGGTATACGGTTAGTTGCCGATTTACGAGTATTTAGTGGGGATTTTGGGCTTCTGTTAGTAAGGTGGGGGGATAACCCCTTTCTTGGAATTTTTATACATTTCATTGATTCTGATTGCGCTCTGAGTGGGATCAGAAACAATCCTACGGACTCTTTGGAACTGGGATCGTGGGATCGCTCTCTTAGTTGTGAGAGGATGGAGACTACCGTAGTGTAAGATACTGTTGTGATCCGTTGGCTTCCTGTAAAGGTCCGTAGATAGTGTGCCACTACTATTTTTGATGACCATGGTGTCTAGGAAACTGACTTGATCTCGACTATGGGTAATAGTGAATGTCAGTTCTGGCCAAGCTGAATTGAGTATATTGAAGAAGTCCAATAGTGTATCTTCAGTACCAGTCCAAATGCAAAAGATGTCATCAATAAAGCGTTTCCAAACTATACAGTATTGTTTGAATGTGGAGTTAGGGTAAATCACCTCTTCCTCAAAGGCCGCCATGTAGCTATTTGCATAAGGCGGGGCTAAGTTGAGCCCATTGCGGTCCCTTTCGTCTGTAGATAGAATGTGTCTCCAATAGAGTTGAGCGATACTTTCCGATATCCAAAAGTATCGGAATCGGAATGGTATCGCCGATACCCCAAACAATATCGGCGATACCCGATACCGATACCGGAAATCCAATGTAAGTCTATGGGAACAAAATATCGAATTAAAAAAAACCCATTCTTGCCTTGTTGGTTAATTGTACATGAAGGAAAACAACAAAGAGTAATGTAGAATGTATTGGGGGAGGTTGAGGAGACATTAAAGGCATACATGTTTAACCCAATCCAATGGAATAGCATTAAAAATTTTTTTTTGGAAATACGTTTGGATTGACGAAGAAATTGACTATGTTGTTAACCTTTTTTCTATTTTGGCAAATATGTATGTTTCACAACTTCCATGCTCTTCACCTTTTTAACTTTTGACACACTTTCTCCTTCATAATCTTCAGCAGCATCATCTTTGTCATAAAATTATTCTTCATCTTCACCTTCTTTATCTTCTTCGTAAACTTCTTGTTATTCATCTTTTTGTTAACATTACTCATATTGTTCTTATTAAACTATTATTCTTCTTCATATTCTACATTTTCATCTTCTTCCTCTTCATCTTCTTCATCATATTCTTATTTGTGACAGAGATTCCTGTACTTGTAATCTGTCAAAGTATGAATTTTTCATCCTTCCGTTCTTGCTGTCACAAAAGATTTAAATTACAACAGTATTTGTCCGTGTTCAGTTTAGCCTGCAGCAGTAGGCAGTTTCCAGGGGCACCACGAGGAGGAACGGACTCACCCCCATACACTGCTTAGTCTTCTTCTGCTTAGAATTTAGAGCATATATTTTGCTCTTCATTTTGGTCTTATACTTCATGTTCTTCTGCTTTTTGATCTTCTGCTTATTGTTCTTCTGTCTCTTGTTCTGTATCTTGTAGTTTGTCGTAACCTTCTTTTTCCTGTTGGTGATCTTCTTCTGGGTAATCTTATATTCTTCTTTGTGATGGTGTTCAGGCTGGTTGGCTTGATGCTCGTCGTCCTTGGGGTCGTCATCTTCTTCGGGTGGTCTTTAGGGTCGTCTAACTTCCGAGAACCAGTTGACGTTACTGGAACCCGGACGGGTAGCATAAGGTACAAGAACCAATGCAAGTAACGAGGACCAGCTGAATGTGCTGGAACCCGGAGGGGCAGCAGAAGGAAAAGAGCCAATGGCACAACCGAGGACCAGCTGACGTTACTGGGACACGGTTACTAAGCAGGAGGTACCTGTGCTCCAAAGCACTACCAAGGACCAGCAGACGTTGCTGGAACTCGGATACTGAGATGGAGGCACCTAGGCCAAAGGCACTGTGGAGAACCAGCTGACGGTACTGGAACGCGGACGGGTACCATAAGGCACCCATGAAAATGTAAGTAGACAGGCCGCAAGCCGTCTGCAGTTACCGAATCACACAGTCCTACAGTGGGTGCTTGTCCTATTTTCACAACGGAAAGAGCCTTTATTTACATATCCCACAGCACACATAGGAATAACCTAAACTGCAGGCACCATAGAGTCGGATAACCGGAATGCAACATGACAGGACAACTTCAGGCTAATTTACGTTGACACTGCCAGGAAACAGCTGTCGTGCTGTAACCAGGGTGGGCATGAGTCAGTACCCGTGCCAATTACTTCCGAGCAACAACTGGCGTGTTGGAGCCCAGGGATGAGAGGAGGACAGGGTGGAGGCAGCATGACTTTTTGTCGTACACACAGCAGGGGAACAGCTGCCATTACTCAACACCAGTAACACAGGAGCAAGTGTTGACTGTGCTAACAGCACTTACAGGCAACAACTGGCGGTGTTGGAGCCCAGGGTCCAATGCATCGACTTCAATTCCACCTCCTCTCAGGACCACAGCACTGTTGAGCAACCATCTGTCTCTTCACCGCCTGCCAAATTGCCCAGTCAGTCAGAGAGTTCTGTACAGGAGCCAGCTGAGTCTCTGCTTCTGTTCTCAGAATCTGTTGGTTTGCAAACAGGGGCCCAGCCAAGCAGCATTCTGGAATGTGAAGAAGAGGGAGTATGCAGTGATGCGCAACAGCTGTGTCTCTCTGAATCTGAAGAGGCGGGTGAGACAGTGCCGATGGTCAGCACACCGCAGAACGCATCTGATGATGATGAGACTCAGGTGCCAGTTTCTGTTGAGCATGGTGGTGGCCAGACCACCCAACAGCAGCAGGTGTTGTAAGAGGTTAGTGGAGATGATGAGGTCCAAGACCCAACATGGCGTGAGGAACAGGAAGGTGGTGGTAGCAGCTCTGAGGAAGCGATTGCCCCAACGGTACAAACAGGAGGGAGAGTTAGGCTGCATACTCTGTTGCCTGTAGCCTCCATTTTGGCACCTGTTGGGATTTCTCTTCCAAAAGTCTAAACGGACGCTCCCAGGACTTGCACTGCGTGGTCCTTTTTTAACACACTTGCAGATGATATTTGCTATGTCAAATGCAAGCTGTGTAATCAAAAAGTAAAAAGAGGTAAAGTGTCAGTAACCTCAATACCACAAATATGTCTAAAATAGTGCGTAGAAAACACGTAGTTGAGTTACAAAGACACACTGAAGATGTACAGTCTATAGAGAATCACAGCACAAGTTTAACTGCATATGTCATGGTTAAATTTGAAAATTTTATTGCACACTTGATGTGAAAAAAGAAAATAGCTATGAGACGACTGACTGACGTTTTGGGCAACGCAGTGGCCTTTATCAAATAGTCGCTGGAAGAGATAGAAAAATTTACAGTCAATGACAATGTATAATATATACAATATATACATAGGGTGAAGAATATATATACATAGGAATTAGGCAACATGTTAAACATTTGGGTGATACTGTAGAACACGGAGAATTATCCCTCTAGGGTATGCGGGTGGATAATGTAGTTTTTTGTTGATTTTTGTGAGTGTGTAGAAAACAGGGGTGATGGGGTATTGAATATTAAGGAATGTCATAGTCTTACAGTCTATGGTGATCAATTAAAGATGTTTTGTCAGGATACGATCAATTTTTTGACAGATGTAAAATGTAGGGTCACAATTTAGTTGTCTGTAGGTTAGGTTAACTCACAGTTGTCTATGAATTTCGGCAATAGATTGTGTCTTATTCATAATAACGATAGCACCCCCCTTATCTGCTGGTTTAATAATAATGTTGGGGTTATCTTTCAGAGATTTTATGGCTTGTTTATCTGTGGGTGTCAGGTTGTGGCGTATCGGGTGTAGGCCCAATCTCGGCAAACCATCCACGAGCACAGGCTCTGAATGCTGGCATTGCAAAACTCCTGTCCCTTGAAATGCTGTCATTCAGGCTGGTGGAGACTGACAGTTTACGGAACTTAATGGCATTAGCAGTCCCAAAATACAATGTGCCAAGCTGATTTTATTTCAGCAGGCAAGCCGTCCCTGGTCTGCAAAACCATGTTGTTGAGGTTAAAATTAAACATGCGCTACTAAACTCCGTCAGTAGCAATGTCCACCTGACCACCGCTGCGTGGACCAGTACCCATGGCCAGGGACGATACCTTTCCCTTACTGCCCATTGGGTCAATGTTGTGGAGCCGGGTACAGATCTTGCGAGTGGCGCTGTACGTGTTCAGGCAACTACAAGGATTGCGGGAATCAAGTCTGTACACATTGACTCCTCCTTCTCCAGTTCCTCAGAAACATCGTTGCATGAGCGGTCACGGTCTACCTCCACATGGACCCGTGAACGCTTAATAAGAATCTTTAGTTATATAGCGCCAACAGATTACGCAGCGCTTTACAGTTTAACAGTTTCCGAACACAAGTCATAACTAACAACGTTACCAATACAATAATGAAAGCAATATAATCCGCACACGCTCGTGAGAGCTTACAATTTACAAATATGTGGGGGAGATACAAAGTACAGGTGTTTATATACAATGGTATATTTAGAATGATGTCCCAGCCATTTTGAGGGAGTGAGGGATGGATGGAGATAGTGAATGGGCTACAAACACACACTTACACATAGAATGACTTTGATTAGTGAAGGTGATAGGCCGCTATTATTATTATTGATTTTTATAGCGCCATTTATTCCATGGCGCTTTACATGTGAAGAGGGGCAAGTATAGACAAGTACAGTAAACATGAGCAATACAAGGCACACACAAGTACAGAAGGAGAGAGGACCCTGCCCGCAAGGGCTCAGAGTCTACAGGGATGGGTGAGGATACACTAGGAGAGGGAAGACCTTGAAGAAATGTGTTTTGAGTGAGCGCCCAATAACATGCAAATTGTGGATAGTTCTAATTTCTTGGGGTACAGCATTCCACAGTATTGGCGCAGCGCGGGAGAAGTCTTGGATTGGGGAGAGATGTTCTTTAGGTGTAGGCGGCAATAGCGGGCAACAGATTGTATATGGGAGGTGAAGGAGAGATTGGTGTCAAACATAACACCCAGACAGCGAGCCTGTTGACCGATATGAGGACAGACGTGACCAAACGTCAACAGGCCGTCCTGAAATTAATTTCCATGGGAATCAAAGCCACACAGCGCTGGAGCTCTGGAATGCCATAAAGCAAGAGAGCGACATGTGTATTTTGCCAGCAAATCTCCAGCCAGGCTTGGTAGTGTGTGACAATGGCCGAAATCTGGTGGCAGGTCTGGGCCTAGGCAACGTCACTCACATACCATGTCTGGCACATGTGCTAAACTTTGTCGTCCACAGTTTTTTGAGGGACTATCCGGATCTTGATTCACTGCTGCACAAGGTCCGCCTACAGTGCGCTAACTTGCGACGTTCCACCATGGCCAGATCTCGCATTGCAGCTCTGCAACGCAGATTTTGCCTTCCTGAACATCGCATCATATGTGACGTACCCACCAGGTGGAATTCCACGTTACATATGTTGTAGCGGTTGTGTGAGCAGCAGCCAGCAGTAATGGAGTATCAGCTGCATCAGTCGCAATCAACTCGCAATTTGCGCCGTTCACTTCACCACTACTGAGTGGCCTCTACTATAATAATCTTTATTTATATAGCGCCAACAGATTCCGCAGCGCTGTACAGTTTAACAGTTTCATAACACAAGTCATAAGTGACAACGTTAACAATACAATAATTAAAGCAATATAAGGCGCCCCTGCTCGTGAGACCTTACAATCTACAATGAGGAGGGGAGCTCCAAAGTACAGTTGTTTATATACAATGGTGTATTTACAATGATGGTCCAGCCATTTTCAGGGAGTGAGGGATGGATGGAGATAGTGAATGGGCTACACACACACACAGTTACACATAGAATGACTTTGATTAGTGAATGTGATAGGCCGCTCTGAACAAATGTGTTTTGAGTGTGGAAGTAGGGCTGTTAATGGGGATGTTTAAGTCTCCAAGGATAAGGGTTGGTACTTCTGAGGACATGAAAGTGCGGCAGCCAGGCAGAGAAGTGGTCAAGGAACTGTGTGGGCGAGCCTGGGGTCCGATATATTACCGCTACTCTGAGGGAGAGGGGACGAAAGAGCCTGATGGTGTGGACCTACTAATTTGCAAAATCTTAATCTAAAATTTACATGTTACATATTTACATCTAGTATAAAACATTTAACCATTAAGCCTACTTACAGAACAAGGAAGTGTAAAAAAACTTGTATAAAACATTTAACCATTAAGCCTACTTACAGAACAAGGAAGTGTAAAAAAATCTTAGCTACTTAAAAAAAAAAAATGTGAAAATAAAATGTGAGAAGGGCAGTGTAACAAATAATTTAAGAAAAAGATAAACTAACATCAAGTGCTGTGTGCTGTGTAAGAGCCAGACACATTAACATTAAATCAGTCTGGAATAGCGGTGATTTTCTCCCCATAACCCGAGTAACATTCTGGGGAGAGGGGTGTAGAGTCAACGATCAGCAACTAGCTACGGTAGATCAAATACCTGAAAAAAAAAAAAAAAAGTTATTTAACATTCATAACATAATTTTATTTTATAAAAAACCCAAAAAAAATTATTTAACATCATAACATACATTGTATTTAACCAAAAAAATAACAAATTTATTTAACATTCCTAAGATAATTTTTTTTTAAAACATAAAAACTATAATACACAGCAGGATCTTTAGTAAAAACCAGACTTACCACTGTAACCTCTTCTTAATCCTTGCAAGCTTCAACACAACGTTGACAAGGTACACAGCAGGGGTGGTCGGTCTCCTAGACAACAAGCAAACTCCTTCATGTTGAGAGAGGCCACCATCTCCTTAGCTTTCAGGTACTTTTCTGTGGGAATGAGGTTGTCTCCAACCAGCCAGGAATATCCATTGAATGCCACACCATGGTTTGGTATTAGCACCCAGCCAGTACCAAAAGTGAAGCCAACCACAGTTCCCATTTCTCATGAACTTTATTTGATATACTGGCTGGCCAAACATTAGTTTCTCACAAAGGAGCTGAAGACCCTGAGTGGCAGTAGGTGCAAGTCTCTCCAGCATGACCTGTTTGTTAGATATTTAACGTCTACACACCTAAAGAACATCTCTAGAATCCGCCCTTTTCTCACCATGGAAACAACAAAAACCCTCACTGTAGCATTGATCCACTCCCGCCTGGACTACTGCAATGCTCTATTACTTGGCCTCCCCATTACTCGACTATCCCCTCTCCAGTCCATCCTTAATGCAGCAGCCAGGGTCATCCATCTGGCTAATCGGTACTCGGACGCGTCCGCTCTTCGCCAGTCCTTACACTGGCTGCACATTCATTATAGGATCCAATTCAAAGTACTGGTTCTCACCCACAAAGCTCTCCACAGTGCAGCACCCCCCTACATCTCCTCCCTCATTTCTATCTATCGGCCTAACCGACTGCTGCGCTCTGCAAATGACTTTCGACTAACCTCTGCAGTAATCCGTACCTCCCACTCCCGACTACAAGACTTCTCCCGCGCTGCGCAAATCCTCTTGAATGCTCTACCACAAGAAATTAGGACTATCCACAATTTGCCTGGTTTCAGGCGCTCCCTCAAAACACATTTGTTCAGAGTGGCCTATCACATTCAATAACCAAAGTCGTTCTATGTTTAAGTGTGTATGTGGAGCCCATTCACTATCTCCATATATTGCCTCACTCCCTCAAGATGGCTGGACCATCATTGGAAATGCACCATTATATATACACACCTGTACTTTGTATCTCCCCCACCTCATTGTAGATTGTAAGCTCTCACGAGCAGGGTCGGCTTATTTTACTTTAATTATTGTATTGTTAACGTTGTTACCTATGACTTGTGTTTTGAAACTGTTAAAGTGTAAAGCGCTGCGGAATATGTTGGCGCTATATAAATAAAGATTATTATTATTATTATTATATCAGAGGGAGAAGAGGATTGGGCCTTGACAAGGTGCCCGATGCATCTTAAGTCTTATTGAATGTTTGAGCCAGTCCACCGTATAAAAGCAGCCATACAGTGTCCGGGTACCTGCTTGGATTTCGATCAAAATGAAGACTACTTTGATGTACATGTACACCAATTAGAGAAAAATGACAAGGATGAGGCAGTAAGACACGCTCAGCAGAGTACAAGCAGCATTGCTTGAAGAAGTAACTTGAGCGTGATCAAAATTGAATAAATTAAAATCTCTGACTACAGTGAACACAACTCTTAGCTGTGAAAGGGCTTTTTGTGTCCTTCTACAGTGTTTTCAACCAATGTATTGGATACGGATGGAAGCACGTCACACTATAATTTCAATTGAATTGAGCAGCAAGAATTACACTAAAGAAAAAAAAAATAAATTAGTGTGAGAGTGACATGTGCAGATGCCTACATACAGCGTTGTATGCCGAGCAAACTGCAGCGCGTCACCTGCACTCACACACACACCTTGCAGACCTGTGAAAAAAACACTGCAAGGCAAAAGTAAGATGTACACAGCGGTTGGTAAAGTAGCCTGCCTAAAGAACAGTACACAAAATCACAATCTCTAACTGTCCCTCAGAGTCAGCAGAGCAGCGTTCTGTCCCAAACAGAATTAACAGCACAGTGACGCTAAAATGGCGGCTTTATCCGGCAACAATACCTTCCTTGTGTCACGGTTAGGGCAGCGTGTGTCTATTATATGAGTGTCTGTAAAATGTAACGTTACGCAGACTTATTCTGCCCTTGGGACGCAAAAAATAAACAGCAGTAATCATTTACTGTATAAAACTCCACCTATGCGCAAAAAAACAAACACGTTCCCTCTTACGGTTCCTGCGCTGACATGTGAGTAGGGAGTTTGGAGACGTTCCTGAATTTATCCCAGGTATCCAAGCATATCAGGCCGATAGGAGAGCATTAAAACCACCCACGGTGGTGACTTAAATATGGTGAATCTAAACAGTGAAGAACTGTAGGTCGATGCGAATGAATGTGCGATCACATGACACACGTTTATAATAACCCTTGCTAGACACGAGTAACTTTGTAGACATTTTGACACACCTGAACCCAGATGGCAGTGAATATTAATTCTATTCGGCGCCACATGACTCTTGGTCCAGAATAGATTATATATTGCTAGCACACGAGCTATTAAGGGGAGTGGAAGAGGCAGATGTGCACAACGTAGCTAAATATGACCACGCGCCCGTATCAGTGACCCTGCCAGATATGGTGCAGATGGGGCAAAACCAAACTTGGCGCTTCCCGACCTATTTGTTAATGGATGAGAAGTTTCGACATCACGTGAAGCAATGGTGTTTTTAATATGTAAGGGATAATGGAGATATAGGGATAGGCCGGAACTTTTATGGGCAGCAGGGAAGGGAGTAATGCGCGGGAAACTAATAGGTTATCAGACAACGCTAAAAAAGAAGATCGCGACAAACTACTCGCAGGCTAGCAGGATATTACGCGATAGGTACACGGCAAACAAGACAAGTTCATCAACACAGGTTAAAAATAGATGTAAGCAGGCTAAGGCTGACTTACACGTATGGGTATATCGACGAGAGACAAGCAGTAATAACAATTATAGAGCCGATGTATATCGTTATGGTAGCAAATGAGGGAGACTATTATCACGACTAGCGAAAGGAAATCACATTCGTCATCAACATATTACAGCGTTAACGAATAAACATGGGATCATGAACACAGACCCTCGAACCATAAACACCATTCTACAAGAATACTACTCAGACTTATATAAGGTGGAACATACGGATAGTGCGGAGGGTAACACCTTTGTAGATGGAATACGGTTACCATCCATCACAAACTATCAGCTTCTCCTTTTAAAAAAACAAATTGAGGTGACGGAAGTGACAGCGGCGATAAGTTACTTTAAATACGGGAAAGCTCCAGGACCTGACGGGTTTACAGCCAAATTATTTAAATTATTGAGTGAGGATATCCCGTCCACATTGGTACGCACCTTCAATCATATATTGGAGACAGGAGGGTTGCCCAGCCATTCAAACATGTCACACATGAAGTTGCTACTAAAACCAAACAAACATTCACATCTGCCTGGATCCTATCGTACATTCTCACTCATTGACCATTATATCAAGATTTTGTCCAGGATCATGGCAGATCTTTTGAGTAGCATTGGTCCTACGCTGATAGGGCGATCACAAGTGGCCTTTGTTTGCTACTTTGTTGGCTACTATCAGTCTCACTATGCATAACACATGTGTGCAGTGGGCAGTATTACCTTTGCCTTCGGTGGAGTAGGAAAACCCCTCTCCTATCGAAGTGTTAGTTGGGGAGATGGAAGATTTGACACCGGGACCTGAATTGTAATACTTAAATGTGACAGGTGACAAATTTGTTAAGGCGCAACTCCGCGGCCCCTACGTTGAGTCTAGCCCGTGAAAATTTACTGGTTGTCAATGGGGAACCCCAACACCCCGGGGCAGCTACAGTATTTCAACAATTAGAGCTGAACCAAGATTTGCTGTATCAGGTTTATAAAATACATGTTGAAATTTTTTAACAATTGCTGCTACCGCAGTCATATCGGAGGTTGGTAATGGACTTAGCGCATGCGCATGTACTAGGGTGACATTTGTGCCAAAAGAAAACCCTACACAGAATTATACAACGGTTTTACTGGCAGGGGGTCTATCAAGAAGTTAAACGGTATTGTAACTCTTGTCGCATGCGCCAGGTACACAGTCCTCAGCCTCATTTAATGAGTCCCTTGGTGCCATTAAAAATTTTAGAGGTCCAGTTTGAGAGAATACCCATGGATCTGGTGTAGCCGGTTAATAAATCAGCAAGGGGTCATCAACAGGGGCAATAAAAGGGGCACTGTGTGGGTCACCAGTTTTGAGCACACCCGAGTTCAAAAGAGAATTCATTGTCCAGACTGATGCGTCAGAGGTAGGTATGGGTGCCGTGTTGTCTCAGGACTGGAGCTTAACGGGGAGGACATCCCATTAGTTTTCTGAGTCGAAAACTTACTCAATCAAAAAACAGAGACAGCATTGTAGAGAGAGAGTGCCTGGCGATAAAGTGGGCACTGGAGTCGTTGCGCTACTATTTGTTGGGGATAACATTTTGTTTTGTAAATGATCATTCCCCTGTGACTGGCAGTGTTGTAGCCCAGGGAGTAGAGTTCAGGTGGTAGAAAGATGAACATAACAGGAGACTTGGAAAACGTTGGCAAACAGTTATTTAATCTGAAAACGGACAGGCAAATTCAGGTGAGATCCATGCCTTGTTCATTTTCAGAAAAATAAGCCGGTCTACATTGTCTGAGGATAGTCGCATGCGACGGTCTGTTAGTAAACCACCTGCAGCACTAAAACGCGCTCAGATAATACACTGGCAGCAGGGCAAGCCAGCACCTCCAAGGCATACCACACATCAAATACAAATATAGCAGTAATAATAATATTATTAATAAAAAATGAAATTGCACACACAGTACACAGACACAGCTCATATGTGTGTATAAGAGAGAGTGTTTCTGTGTGTAGTTCATGCCTCTAGCCTAGAAGATCAGTCTTGCTAAAATCTTTAACACTGACCCCTGTTCTGTTCTTAAAATGGTGGATGCTGAACTGCTTCTCAGCCCCCTCATACACAATCATTATGTGGCACTGCTGGGCTCAGTCAGAGGCATCAGATTGAACTAGGCTGTCCTGAGTCATTCTCAATAGAACATTTTGTTCAGCAGTTCATCTAGTTCAGAGGTCACATGATGCATTTCCTATCAGCTCCTCACAGGTAGGGTGGAGAAAAACTGAACTAAATGAACTAATCTTTTGAACTAATCTTTTCAGTGAACTAGTTCATGGTGAACTAATCAACAAAATTAACTAGATTTCCATCACTATGGTGTACACCTTGGTGGCGCTGTCACAAAACTTCGCCACATTTGTAACATACAGCTCTTGCCCTGTGCAGAGGCGCTGCTTGTGCTCCCTCTTGTTGCAGAGGTGTCTACAATGCCTCGACGCACAGAGCTACTTTGTAAAGCAGTAGCAGCAGCAGCGCTCTCGGCTGGAATGGAGAACATTATGGATTTCAACAGTGTGTCTTGGTCCTCCAGCATTTTACGGTCCCGGTTCAACGGTGTGATGAGGCTTTGTAAGTTGTCCCGGTAACGAGGGTCTAGGAGGGTGTACACCCAATAATCTGACGTGGTGAGAATGTGGCCGATGCGGCGGTCGTTTCTCAGGCAGTGCAGCATGAAAACAACCATGTGCTGCAGACTCACAACTGGCCAACAAACGCTGTCCTCTGGAAGAGCGTCACACTAATAGATTTTTGTAAATTTTAAATAGAAGAAAGCAGCAGCAATTTTTGAAAAATGATCTGCACTCAAAAAAAAAAAAAATCACAGACTGCAGTGAACACTGAAACACAACTGTTCACTTGCTGTGAAAGGCTCCTTCGTGGACTTCTATAGTGTTTGCAACCAAGGTATTGTATACGGATGGAAGCACGTCACACTATTATTTCAATTACATGGAGCAGCAAGAATTACACTGAAGAAAAAAAAATAGTCTGTGAGTGACACGTGCAGATGCCTACAGACAGCGTTGCATACAGAGCAAACTGCAGCGTCACCTGCACTCACACACACCTTGCAGAACTGTTAAAACAACACTGCAGGCAAAAGGAAGCTTTACACAGCCGGTGGTAAAATAGCCTGCCTAAAGCACAGTACACTAAATCGCAATCTCTAACTGTCCCTCAGAGTCAGCAGAGCAGCGTTCTTTCCCTAACTGAGTTCACAGCACAGTGACGCTAAAATGGCGGCGGCGCCTTTTATAGTGCATTCTGACATCATTTCAGCATCCAATCACAGCCATGCCATTAGTTAACATGACCGCAGCAGTACAGGATGTGCCCACACTTCTTAGGATTCCTCATTGGCTGACTATAATCACATTGCCTCTCAAAGAATTATGGGAACTTCCGATTCCGGTATACGATATATGAAAAATATCGGAACTAAGTATCGGAATTCCGATACAGCGAATATTGGCCGATACCCGATACTTGCGGTATCGGAATGCTCAACACTAGTCTCCAAACATAAAAAAGTTTTTAGTAAGGACTATAGTTAGTAATTGTGTACACAGATCTATAATTTCAGGAGACTTGTCAGATGAGTGAAGGAGATGTCTTGTACAGGATATGCCCTTCTGGTGAGGGATGGAAGTGTATAGGTCTTTGACATCTAATGACACAAGAATGGCATTGGCTGGTACTGTGCCTAGATTAGTAATCGTCTGTAAAAAATGTCCCGTATCGAGAAGATAAGATGGTGCCTTCCTTGTCAACGGTGTAAGAATTTTCTCCAGGAAAATAGATAGTGGCGATAGTAGGGACTCAGTAGAGGCCACTATCGGTCTCCCTGGGGGGTTCTCCAGGTTTTTATGGATCTTGGGTAGGATATAAAACACAGGAGTTATCAGATTTCTGGTGGTGAGAAACTCCTGTGTTTTTGAATCGATGATACCCAAGCTCACATAATGTGTCAAAGTTTGATCAATATGTGATTTGTATTCACTAGTAGAATTCGCAGTTAATTTGACGTATGTATTTTCATTACTCAACTGTCGAGTGACTTCAGTGACATAGGCTGTTTTGTCCATTACAACGATGGCACCACCTTTGTCAGCAGGTTTAATTATGATGTTATCATCCTGTCTAAGGGTTTGTAGTGCCTGAAAATCTATTGGTGAGAGGTTAGATGGGTAATGGAGTTTACCTGTATTCATGTCGTGTCTTAGTTTCAAGAAAGCTGTATTAATGAAATTAATAAAGGTTTCAACAGCACGTGAGTTGTGTGGGGGTCGGAATGTGCTCTTATTCCTTAGACCAAAATCTGACACTGAAATCATACATTTGGGTGTAATATTAGTTGGTAATGATAATTCAGGAGCCGTTGCAAAATGGGCCGATAATCTTAATCGGCGGTAGAATCGATGGAGATCCATGTCCATGGTGAAAGTGTCAAATTTATAAGAGGGACAGAATGAGAGTCCCTTCTGTAGCAGGTTATATTCAGCGATACTGAGGGTGTGTGATGATATATTCACTACCAAAGGGTAATTACCTGTGAGCGTGTGGTTCGAGTGAAGTCCATATCTCTTCTGTCCGCGCACTCTGCGGGTCCTCTTCTTCTTTGTCGCCGTCTTTGACCTAGAAAACTACTAGGTCTGGTTTGGAAATCACGTCTATCGGATTCAGAACCTGAAGTGGAAGGATCGTAGAAGAGTGAAAGTCAGTTCTTGTGTTAAACTGCCTAGAAACGGATTTGCTCAACCATTGGTAAACCCTATTGTTGTCGTAATCTTCAGTGTCTCTTCGGAACTTCAATCTTTTTCTGTTTTCAGTGTCGCGTTTATGCTGTTCAATGTTATTCTTAATACGTTCTTTCATACTGTTTTTTTTTTTTTTTTTTTTCTGATATCCTGTCAGACACATCTTTAATTTTTGCACCTGGAAGACAGCACATTTCTCTTGAGGTTATATCCGGTCTGCAGATAGCAGCCTCTGTTCCTCTTAACAGGGAATCGCCCATGACAACAACTTCCATTTCTTCTTCACAACAGTTTACTTTCTCCATTCAGGAGGACTCTGAGGGCGTACAAGGTTATTGCTTGTGGCCAAAGTCTTATCTTGATGTATTTCTTCATCGTTCTCCTGTGTAAGAGCCTGGTACTGGTTCCTGAGCAGAATTGGTGCTGACTGCCTCCTGATCCTCCTGCTTCTCTGGGTCACATGCTTCCATTCCTCTGTTTCTTCAGGTGCGCTTTGAATTTCTTCTCTTTCTGTAACGTGAAGAGATAATTCTGCTCTGTCTAAGAACTCTTCACCTTCCTTAACGGTCTTTAATGTAGATAACCTCTCCTCCAGATTTTGCAACTTTTCCTCCAACAGGGACACAAGCTTGCATTTCTGGCATGTGAAGTTTGGCTTTTCCACTGGTAAGTCTGTGAACATGTAGCAAGAAATGCAGCTCACCACATGGCTCTTTGCCTGTTCCATGTTCTTATTGTTCAAGAGATATTCAAGCGGTAAATATATGGCAAAACTCTTTACTGATGTCCTCCTTTCAGCTGCAACGGCCAAAATCCAGTGTTCCTTGAGCTTGTGGAGACTCTTCACTTATCCCAGAAGGCACTGGGAATATGCAAATTCTCTCCTCGGGAATCCTCCCCTGGTTTACTGATGTCCTCCTTTCAGCTGCAACGGCCAAAATCCAGTGTTCCTTGAGCTCGCGGAGACTCTTCACTTATCCCAGAAGCATGGATAGCAATCTTCCTCGGGACTCCTGGTTACGATGTCTCCTTCAGTGCACCCAAAATCCAGTTCCTTAGCGGGATCTTCACTTACCCGAAGCATGGGATTGAAATTCTCCTCGACTCCCTGTTACTGATGTCCTCCTTTCAGCTGCAACGGCCAAAATCCAGTGTTCCTTGAGCTCGCGGAGACTCTTCACTTATCCCCGAAGGCACTGGGAATATGCGAATTCTCTCCTCAGGACTCCTCCCCTGGTTTACTGATGTCCTCCTTTCAGCTGCAACGGTCAAAATCCAGTGTTCCTTGAGCTCGCGGAGACTCTTCACTTATCCCAGAAGGCACTGGGAATATGCGAATTCTCTCCTCGGGACTCCTCCCCTGGTTTACTGATGTCCTCCTTTCAGCTGCAACGGCCAAAATCCAGTGTTCCTTGAGCTCGCGGAGACTCTTCACTTATCCCAGAAGGCACTGGGAATATGCGAATTCTCTCCGTGGGACTCCTCCCCTGGTTTACTGATGTCCTCCTTTCAGCTGCAACGGTCAAAATCCAGTGTTCCTTGAGCTCGCGGAGACTCTTCACTTATCCCAGAAGGCACTGGGAATATGCAAATTCTCTCCTCGGGACTCCTCCCCTGGTTCACTTATCCCAGAAGGCACTGGGAATATGCAAATTCTCTCCTCGGGACTCCTCCCCTGGTTAATGTGATTGATCAAGCTGAGAAAACCTTATTGGCATTGAACCAGGGTCAGGAAACATCAGAGTTATATTATCAGAAATTCCGAAAATGGGCAGTTCTTACTAAATGGAATGATGATGCACTCGCAGCTCTTTTTCAGAAAGGGCTGGCAGAGACCGTAAAAGATGTTATGGTGGGATTTCCTGTCCCTTGGGGCTCAACGATTCTATGTCATTGGCTATTCAAATTGACCGACGCTTGCGTGAACGTAAAGCTATGAGAGAGGTTGTGTTGCCTTTCGAACGGGCCCTTGAGCCCATGCAGTGTGATGGGGTTGTTTCTGGGGCTCAGCGTCGAGAATTTTGGGAGCGTTATAAGTTGTGTTTTTATTGTGGAGATGCTTCTCATGCTATTTCCGTCTGCCCTAAGCGGGTAAGACGTTTTTCGTGCTCATTTGTTTTGGGCAATGTACAGTCTAAATTTCTCTTGACTGTTACCTTGATCTGCTCCTTGTCCACATTTTCTGCTCAGGCTTTTGTGGATTCAGGAGCAGCCCTGAACCTGAGGGATTTTGATTTTGCCAAACGTTGTGGTTTTCCCATGGTACCCCTGCAAACTCCTATTCCTTTGCTGGGCATTGATTCAACCCCTTTGTCGGAGAATAAACCCCAGTTTTGGACCCAGGTGATAATGCGGGTAGCCCCGGACCACCAAGAGAATTGTAAATTTTTAGTGTTGCATAATTTGCATGACATTATTGTACTGGGTTTTCCTTGGTTGCAGACCCATAATCCTGTTTTGAATTGGAAGTCTGTGTCTGTGGCCAGTTGGGGTTGTCAATGTGTTCATGGTGACACTCCTGTGTTTTCTACCTCTCCCCAGCCTCAGGAGATCCCCGGCTATTTGGCTGACTATTCTGATGTGTTTAGTGAAAGTAAGTCTGCGTACTTGCCTCCTCATAGGAGTTATGATTGCGCGATTGAGTTGGTGCACAGTTGTAAATTTCCCAAGGGTCAGCTCTTCAATTTGTCTGTACCTGAGCATGATGCTATGCGAACTTATATCAAGTAATCATTGGAGAAGGGTCATATCAGACCATCCTCTACACCCTTGGGTGCCGGCTTTTTCTTTGTGGCCAAAAAGGATGGTTCATTGAGACGATGTATTGACTATCGTCTCCTTAATAAGATCACTGTTAAATATCAGTATCCGTTACTCCTGATTTCCGATTTATTTTCCCGAGTGAAAGGTGCTAGTTGGTTTACCTTGACCTTAGGGGGCATATAATCTTACTCGCATTAAGCACGGGGATGAATGGAAGATGGCGTTTAATACCCGTGAGGGACATTTTGAGTACCTAGTGATGCCTTTTGGGATCACTAATGCCCCTTCCATATTCCAATCTTTCATGAACGATATTTTCCGGGATTTTATGGATAAGTTTCTGATCGTCTATCTGGACGATATTTTGATTTTTTCTAATGACTGGGATTCTCATGTGGAGCATGTTCGGATGGTGTTCCATATTTTGAGAGAAAATGCTTTATATGTCAAGGGATCAAAATGTCTCTTTGGCGTACAGAAGGTTTCGTTTTTGGGATTCATTTTGTCTCCGTCTGCTATTGAAATGGACCCAGTCAAGGTTCAGGCCATTTCTGATTCGGGTCAGCCCACTTCATTGAAGGCTCTTCAGAGATTTTTGGGTTTTGCTAACTTTTACCGTAAATTTATAAGTAATTTTTCTGGTATTGTGAACCACTTACTGATTTGACCAAAAAGGGCTCTGACGTGGTAAATTGGTCTCCAGAGGCAGTTTGGGCTTTTCAGGAGCTTAAGCGGAGATTCACTTCTGCTCCAGTTCTGCGGCAACCTGATGTTTCTCTCCCATTTCAGGTAGAAATAGATGCTTCTGAGATTGCGGCAGGAGCCGTTTTGTCCCAAAGGGATCCTGTAACCTCTAAGGTTAACCCTTGTGCCTTCTTCTCCCGAAAGTTTTCCCCCGCTGAAAGTAATTATGATGTAGGGAATCGGGAATTATTGGCTATGAAGTGGGCATTCAAAGAGTGGAGACATTGATTAGAGGGAGCCAAACATCAAGTTGTGGTCCTCACTGACCACAAAAACTTGATCTATCTCGAATCAGCCAAGCAATTGAATCCTAGACAGGCCAGGTGGGCCTTGTTTTTCACGCATTTTAACTTTGTGGTCTCCTTTCTCCTGGGTACTAAGAATGTTAAGGCGGATGCCCTCTCTAGGAGTTTCCTTGCGGATTCTCTTGATGTGACTGAGCCTAGGTGTCGTTCTTTCTGCTATCTCACCCGATTTGAGACTGGCCCTGGAGCAATTTCAGGGGGATAAACCTGAACGTTGCCCTGCGGGGAAATTGTAAGTCCGAGACCAATGGAGGGAAAAAGTTATGTCTGGAGTTCATTGCTCTTCGTTGGCTGGTCATCCTGGTATTTTTGGTACTAGAGATTTGGTGAGTCAGTCCTTTTGGTGGCTTACCTTATCTCGTGACGTCAGGAACTTTCTGCAGTCCTTTGTGACTTGTTCTCGGTCCAAACCTTGCTCTCGCTCTAGTGGATTGTTAATGCCATTGCCTGTGCCCAGGAGGCCATGGACCCAAATCTCTATAGATTTTATTTCCGACCTCCCTGTCTCTCAGAGAATGACCGTTATCTGGGTGATCTGTGATAGGTTTTCCAAGATGATTCATCTTGTGCCACTGCCGAAGTTGCCATCCTCTTCCGAGTTTGTGCCCTTGTTTTTTCAGCAGGTGGTTCCGTTGCACGGCATTCCAGAGAACATTGTGTTTGACAGAGGAGTCCAGTTTGTTTCCAGATTTTGGAGGACCTTTTGTGTTAAACTGGGAGTTCAGCTGTCTTTCTCCCCTGCATTTCACCCTGAGACTAATGGGCAGACTGAGAGAACAAACCAGACCTTGGAAACTTATTTGAGATGTTTTGTGTCTGCTGATCAGGATGACTGGGTCTCTTTTTTGCCTTTGGCTGAATTTGCTCTAAATAATAGGGCTAGTTCTGCCACTTTGATGTCCCCTTTTTTCTGCAATTTCGGGTTTCATCCTCGATTTTCTTCGGGGCAGGTGGAGGCTTCTGTCTGTCCGGGTGTTGACTTTATGCTGGAGAGAATGCAGCAGATTTGGGATCAAGTAGTGGATAAGTTGTCTCTCTCTAAGGAGAAGGCCCAACGGTTTGCCAACCGGCATAGGACTGATGGTCCTTGGTTTAAAGGGGGTGACATGGTTTGGTTGTCCTCAAGAAATATCCCTATGAAGGTTGCGTCTCCAAAATTTAAGCCAAGGTTCATTGGACCTTATAAGATCTTGGAAATTCTTAATCCTGTTTTCTTCCGTCTGGCTCTTCCAGGGACGTTTAAGATTCACAACGTCTTCCACAAATCTTTATTGAAAAGGTTTGTTGAGCCAGTCATTCCTATGGCTGCGCCCCGTGAGCCTGTTTTGGTTGAGGGCAATTTGGAGTATGAAGTAGAGAAGATATTGGATTCTCGTCTGGCTAGACGGAGACTCCAGTACTTGGTTAAGTGGAAAGGTTATGGTCAGGAGGACAATTCTTGGGTGTTTGCTTCTGATATTCATGCAGAGAGATTAGTTTGCGCCTTTCACTGGGCTCACCCTGATCGGCCTGGTGGCGCAGGTGAGGGTTCAGTGACCCCTCCTCAAGGGGGGGTACTGTTGTGAATTCTCTGGATTCTGAGTTGGGGCTCCCTCTGATGGCTGTTGATATTAATGAATCAGTCTTGACTGACAGAGACCTCTCAGCTGCTGACGATTGGCAATCTGGGAGTCATGACTGGGGGATTTAAGTGAGTAACTTTCCCATGATCCTCGCCGGTGATTAGTTCTCTCTTCCTGGTCCAGTTTGGAAGTCAGCTTCTGTGGTCTCCTGCAAACTTTCAGATAAGCTATTTCTTGCTTGTTTCAGTGGTTTTGTTTTCTTTTGTTTTTTTCTGCTTTCTGAGTGAGGTCAGCCGGGTCCCCCTGCAGGGGCCTGCGCTGGTCTCTGTTTCTCAGTTATTTGTTTCTTTTTTCAGTACCTGTTATTTCAGTGGCTGCTGGGTAGCTACATGTTCACACCAGAGTTCTGATATAGTTGGAGAGATCGTGTGGTCTCAGTATTTTTTTGGAATCAGAAGTGTTGGAATTTTTCCTAGGGTTTTGCTGGACTGCAGAAAATATTCTTTTCTGTCCTGTCCTATCTAGACAGTTTTGGGCCCCAGCATTTGCTTACTCTATTTTCTGCCTGTGTTTGTATTTCATCTTGTCTCACTGCCAATATATGTGTGGGGGCTACCTATTCCTTTGGGGCGCTATTCCGGGGCAGTTAGCTTACCCTTTCTATCTTTAGGCTTATCTAACTCTCCGGCTGTGTTGAGACGTCTAGGTCATCGTAGATACGTCCCACAGCTGCTCCTAGTTGTGCGGTTAGTTTAGGGGTCTGCAATCCATTAGTTACCAACCACTCGGGGTGACTGGCTGCCTTGGCTACTTTGTTACAGTCCTCCTCGGCTACCATATCATAACAGCATTCTCTTGATGAGCTTCAAGAGGTAGTCATCGGAAATGGTTTTCACTTCACAGTTGTGCCCTGTCAGAATTAATAAGTGTGATTTCCTGCCTTATAAATGGGGTTGGGACCATCAGTTGTGTTGTGAAGAAGTCTGGTGAATACACAGCTGATAGTCCTACTGAATAGACTGTTAGAATTTGTTTTATGGCAAGAAAAAAGCAGCTAAGTAAAGAAAAATGATTGGCCATCATTACTTTAAGAAATGAAGGTCAGTCGGTCCGAAAAACTGGGAAAACTTTGAAAGTGTCCCC
>JARQOD010007654.1:0-38501 GCA_033576555.1 Oophaga sylvatica
TGATAAATTTAAATTACAAGAATAAAAAATATTTAGATTGACATCCTCTGGGGGTTGATAACGTTTAATGGCTAACTGAAAAATGGTAACAAATTCAAAGCTTTCGAGACTACTCAGGTTTCATCAGGCTAAGAGTAAAGCCAAAAATAAAGAATCACATATTTCTACACACAACGGGACACAGGAATAGCTAAGACAATGGGGGAGGACAAGTGAGGGAAAACCGGCAACAAAAAGGAGAACAAGGATGAATTATCAGCGCCACACAATCACAGATAAATTAATGAATTTACCTTTGGCAAAAGACTTTTGTAGGGCCCGGTCATAGCATCATGGATATGGAATTACTGGTATTAAAAATATAACTTTAAATATGAGAAACGTACAAAGGTTTCAGAATATAAGCTCATCAGACCTTTGACACTGTTAGTGTGGAATGAATAGATCACAGGGATTTATGTCATTCTATATCAATTAAGGAATCTGCGTCTATCCTTCCAGGTCATGAAAACCCAAAAAAATACCCCAATGAGGGGGCAAACAAACTTTCTATCCTTATCTGGGAAACTGTTCCAATATTTATGTTCATCCCTGTGAGATAATGACAGTTCTGATACACTCACTTACTTGTCTTACCTATTGCACTATTCCTGTGTCCTGTTTGTATAGAAATATGTGATGCTTAATTTTTTATTTTAGTCTTTCCCTGATGAAGAGACGTGAGTAGCCTTGAAAGCTTGCAATTTGTTTCCATCTTTTCAGTTATCCATTAAAAGGTATCAACCACTGCTGACTCTGAAGTCTAAAATATTTTTCTATCTACTGGCTAACACGTACAAAGATACACATGTTTTCTAATTTCAAAAAGGGAAAAAAAAAAGAAAATACAAATATAAACGCATATATGCACATGCCAAAAATAAATGGAACAACACAACACCCAAAAAATTGGTAACAAAATATAGTGTGTAAATTTAAGAATAAAAGTCCATTTTTTTTTTTATAAAATAATGCTTAAGGAACGCTATGTTAAACCATAACATATGAAGACAATGGATTTTGTAATAGTCACTCATCATCACCCTTTCGCAAATTTTATGTGACAGCACAGACATTTCAATTATTTAAGTTCAAAAAAATCGTAACTTTCTATACATGAAAGACATGTCCAGCATGGACTCATCAATGTGATTGATGACACAATAATGTACAAAAAAAATAACCATTTAAAAAAACATTAGGCATTGTTTGTCACAATTTAAGTGTGTGCCTGCAAGTGTAGGGAAACAAAGGCTACGATAGCAAAGGTAATTCTATGTCTGTATCAGACAGTGGACAGCCTCTGATGGGTAATGCCGATGTTATACTGTACGTCAATAAAGTCTGCGGCTGAAATCATGCATTTTTGCTTGTAGAGTGTTAAGAGGTAAAAGAATGTCTGGTTGCGCAAAGCTTTATCCGTCAACACTACCTTCCTACTGTCACGCGTAGGGTAGGGTAGCGTGTGGCAATTAGCTGACTATCAAATGTGAGGTTAGGCTGCGTTATTGCGCACTAGGGACGCAAAAAAAAATACAGCAGTAATAACTTAATGTGTAATACTCCACCTATGACAAACAAAAAAATTACGTTCCCTCTTTAACAATGTACAAGACTAACAAGCCTAATGGTTGACGCTGACTTAATTGAGATACAGTATTACATCAACATTGTCCATGAGTAACTATGCACTGTGATACCTATATACCATTATTAATTTATATCTGTTGTGGTTGTTTCAACAGCACTTGCAGGTATAACTACCTATTGTCAGTATGCATGATGCACTTTCTAGATGTAATAATTTATATTGGACATTATTACCATGTTTACATGCTGGCCATTTCATATATGGTGTTTGAAGTTACAGTTGGCATCAGTATGTGTATTTTATAATGTCTGTCATAAATAAAACTCGTGATGATGATGATGAGGATTTAATGATTCGTACATCCATTGACTGCATTATCTTACAGGTACAGATAAAGTTCCTTAAAAAGCATTAATTCATAAGTCTGAAATGTACTTTTATGCATTAATTTCAAAATGTGAAGAGTAACTATGTTTTATTTTTTTTACCATTTCTAATAGACATGTGCAGATATGCGCTGTGATGACAAATTATTATTTGTCCATATTTGTCATAAAATTTATCATCTAGGCCTGCAAAACTTCACAATTTCATGTTTTCAGCATAACAAGCAGGGTGACGGCTCTTCCCTATTTGGAGCATGTTGGTCATGTGTTTTTTCTGTCCATGTGTCGGGAACAGGAGACTTCTTGCCGTTGACACAGCAGGGGAACAGTTTGGCGTTACTGAACCCCACTAACAGTAGAGCTTGTGTTTTGTTCTGTGGACACGACACTTCTGAGCAGCAACTGGCAGTGTTGGAGCCCAGGAGTAGAGTTCAGGTGGTAGAAAGATGAACATAACAGAGACATGGATAACGTTGCGAACCAGTTATTTAATCTGAAAACGGACAGACAAATTCTGGCGAGATCCATGCCTTGTTCATTTTCAGAAAAGTAAGCCGGTCTACATTATCGGAGGATAGTCGCATGCGACGGTCTGTTAGTACACCACCTGCAGCACTAAAGACGCGCTCCGAATAATACACTGGCAGCAGGGCAAGCCAGCACCTCCAATGCATACTGGCTAAGCTCTGGCCATGTATCCAGCTTAGAGAACCCAAAACTTGAATGGGAAGAGCCATCTGGGAGTACACTGAGAGCAAAGCCAAGTAGTCTGTCACCATCTGACGGATACGTTGCCTCCCGCTGACTGGAGCCCTCTCGGATGGTGTAGACATTTGTGGCGCTGCCACAAAACTTTGCCACATTTTTAACATACTGGTCTTTCCCTGTGCAGAGGCACTGCGTGTGCTCCCTCTTGTTGCAGAGCTCTCTACACTGCCTCGACGCACAGAGCTGCTTTTGTAAAGCAGTAGCAGCAGCAGTGCTCTCGGCAGTAAGGTAGAACATTAGGGATTGCACCAGTGTGTCTTGGTACTCCCCGCATTTTATGCCCCGGTTCAACGGTGTGATGAGGCTTTTGACGTTGTCCCGGTAGCGAGGGTCTAGGAGGGTGTACACCCAATAATCAGACGTCGTGAGAATGTGGGCGATGCGGCGGTCGTTTCTTAGGCACTGCAGCATGAAATCAACCATGTGCTGCAGACTCCCAACTGGCAAAGAAACGCTGTCCTCTGCAAGAGGCGTTATCTCTGCCTGCTCGCATCACCCCACCCTCGCTCTACATACTGACTAGAGCGTTGTGTACCTCCCTCTGGAGCGATGTCTTCCTCCTCCATTGACTCCTCCTCCTCATCCTCCTCACAAAGTGAGCCCTGCCCAGCCCTTTGTGAGGAACCACGTTGCGCTGACTTTCCAGAAGGTGATGGAATTTGACTCCTCATCCTCCACCTCTTCCAAAACCTCATCCCTTATTGCTTGCAGTGTTTTTTGAAGCAGGCAGATAAGGGGGACAGTCAGCTGACTAGTGCATCATCTGCACTCGCCATCCGCGTTGACTCATCAAACGCACGCAAAACGTGGCACATGTCCTTCATAGTGGCCCACTCATTAATGGTGAAGTGTGGACGGCGCAAATTGCGTGTTGATTGCGCCTGATGCAGCTGATACTCCATAACTGCTGGCTGCTGCTCACACAACCGCTCCAACATATGTAACGTTGAATTCCACCTGGTGGATACGTCACATATGATGCGATGTTCAGGAAGGCGCAATCTGCGTTGCAGAGCTGCAATGCGCGATCTGGCCATGCTGGAACGTCGCAAGTGAGCGCACTCTAGGCGGACCTTGTGCAGCAGTGCATCAAGATCCGGATAGTCCCTCAAAAAACTCTGCACGACCAAGTTGAGCACATGTGCCAGACATGGTATGTGAGTGAGGTTGCCAAGGCCCAGAGCTGCCACCAGATTTCGGCCATTGTCACACACTACCAAGCCTGGCTGGAGATTCGCTGGCAAAAACCACACGTCGCTCTCCTGCTTGATGGCATTCCAGACCTCCTGCGCTGTGTGGCTTCGATTCCCCATGGGAATTAATTTCAGAACGGCCTGTTGCCATTTGGCCACGGCTGTGCTCATATCGGTCGCATCAGATAAGCGTCCACGGGTCCATGTGGAGGTAGACCGTGACGGCTCCTGCAGCGATGATTCTGAGGAACTGGAGTAGGAGGAGGAGTCAATGTGGGACAGACTTGATTCCGGCAATCCTTGGAGTTGGCAGAACACGTACAGCGCCACTCGCAAGATCTGTACCCGGCTCCACAACATTCACCCAATGGGCAGTGAGTGAAAGGTATCGTCCCTGGCCATGGGTACTGGTCCACGCATCGGTGGTCAGGTGGACCTTGCTACTGACGGCGTTTAGTAGCGCATGTTTAATTTTTGCCTCAACATGCTTTTGCAGACCAGGGACGGCTTGCCTGCTGAAATAAAATCGGCTGGGCACATTGTATTGTGGGACTGCCAATGCCATTAATTCACGGAAACTGTCAGTCTCCACCAGCCTGAATGACAGCATTTCAAGGGACAGGAGTTTTGCAATGCCAGCATTCAGAGCCTGTGCTCGTGGATGGTTTGCCGAGTATGGCCGTCTTTTATCCCATGCCTGTGCTACCGATGGCTGTTTTGTGGCCTGGGTGTGTGAGGATGACAGGGAACTTGCAGCTGTGGGTGGAATAACACTGTGTCTCTGGACAACAGTGACAGAGGTTCTTCCATGGCGATCCTTTGAGGAAGTCGAACCAGCTGGTGTGTGAACTGGAGGAAGAGGCTCCAACACGAGCTGAAGATGTAGGTGCTGCTGTAGGTTGGCCTACATCTCCAGTGTGTCTTTGTAACTCAACAAAGTGCTTTGACCGCACATGTTTCCACATATTTGTTGTATTAAGGTTACTGACACTTTTACCTCTTTTAATTTTCTGATTACACAGCTTGCATTTTACATAGCAAATATCATCTGCAACTGTATCAAAAAAGGACCACGCAGAGCAAGTCCTGGAGCGCCCGGTTTGGCTGTTGGAAGAGAACTGCTCCGAACGGGTGCCAAACTGGAGGCTACAGGCAAGCGAGTCTGCAGCCTACCTCTCCCTACTGTTTGGACCGTTGGTGCAATCTCTTCCTCAGAGCTGCTCCCACCACCTTCCTGTTCCTCACGCCATGTTGGGTCTTGGACCTCATCATCTCCACCACTACCCTCTTCCAACACCTGCTGTTGTTGGGTGGTCTGGCCAGCACCATGCTCAACAGAAACTGGCAACTGAGTCTCATCATCATCAGATGCGTTCTGCGGTGTGCTGACCATCGGCACTGGCTCACCCGCCTCTTCAGATTCAGAGAGACACAGCTGTTGCGCATCACTGCATACTGCCTCTTCTTCACATTCCAGAATGCTGCTTGGCTGGGCCCCTGTTTCCAAGCCAACAGATTCTGAGAACAGAAGCAGAGACTCAGCTGGCTCCTGTACAGAGCTCTCTGACTGCCTGGGCAATTTGGCAGGCGGTGAAGAGACTGATGTGTTGTTCAACAGTGCTGTGGTCCTGAGAGGAGGTGGAAGCTATTGAAGTCGATTCATTGGCTGCCATCCAACCAACAACGGCTTCAATTTGTTCTTCACGCAGCAGGGGGGTACGCTGAGCTCCTACAAAAGTGCGCATAAAGGAACGCTCACGGGGAAAACTGGTGGATGCTGTGTCACTGGGTGCGGCAGCAGCCACAGAATCCCCACGTCCTCTCCCTGCTGCAAATCCACGGCCTCGACCACGACCACGTGCCTTACTCACTGACTTCTTCATCTTGGTAGATTGATAAAGAAAGTCAGAAAAGTTAAGGCCTAAGTGTGGTTATTCCTCACAGACTACAGTGAACCCTGCAGACAACTGTTCAGTATCTGTGAAAGGCCCCTTTGTGTACTTCTATAGTGTTTGCAACCAATGTATTGTATACGGATGGAAGCGCGTCACACTAATAGATTAGATTTTTTTCCACTAAAATGGAGCAGCACCAATTAGAGAAAAATGTGAAGGATGAGGCAGTGACACACGCTCAGCAGACTACAACCGGCAGTGGTTGAAGTACAAACTGGAGCGTAATCTGCACTCACAAAATGAAAAGCTCACAGACTACAGTGAACACTGAAACACAACTGTTCTGTAGCTGTTAAAGGCCCCTTTGTGTACTTCTATAGTGTTTGCAACCAATGTATTGTATACGGATGGAAGCGCGTCACACTAATAGATTAGATTTTTTTCCACTAAAATGGAGCAGCACCAATTAGAGAAAAATGTGAAGGATGAGGCAGTGACACACGCTCAGCAGACTACAACCGGCAGTGGTTGAAGAACAAACTGGAGCTAATCTGCACTCACAAAATGAAAAGCTCACAGACTACAGTGAACACTGAAACACAACTGTTCTGTAGCTGTTAAAGGCCCCTTTGTGTACTTCTATAGTGTTTGCAACCAATGTATTGTATACGGATGGAAGCGCGTCACACTAATAGATTAGATTTTTTTCAACTAAAATGGAGCAGCACCAATTAGAGAAAAATGTGAAGGATGAGGCAGTGACACACGCTCAGCAGACTACAACCGGCAGTGGTTGAAGAACAAACTGGAGCTTAATCTGCACTCACAAAATGAAAAGCTCACAGACTACAGTGAACACTGAAACACAACTGTTCTGTAGCTGTTAAAGGCCCCTTTGTGTACTTCTATAGTGTTTGCAACCAATGTATTGTATACGGATGGAAGCGCGTCACACTAATAGATTAGATTTTTTTCCACTAAAATGGAGCAGCACCAATTAGAGAAAAATGTGAAGGATGAGGCAGTGACACACGCTCAGCAGACTACAACCGCAGTGGTTGAAGAACAAACTGGAGCTTAATCTGCACTCACAAAATGAAAAGCTCACAGACTACAGTGAACACTGAAACACAACTGTTCTGTAGCTGTTAAAGGCCCCTTTGTGTACTTCTATAGTGTTTGCAACCAATGTATTGTATACGGATGGAAGCGCGTCACACTAATAGATTAGATTTTTTTCAACTAAAATGGAGCAGCACCAATTAGAGAAAAATGTGAAGGATGAGGCAGTGACACACGCTCAGCAGACTACAACCGGCAGTGGTTGAAGTACAAACTGGAGCGTAATCTGCACTCACAAAATGAAAAGCTCACAGACTACAGTGAACACTGAAACACAACTGTTCTGTAGCTGTTAAAGGCCCCTTTGTGTACTTCTATAGTGTTTGCAACCAATGTATTGTTACGGATGGAAGCGCGTCACACTAATAGATTAGATTTTTTTCCACTAAAATGGAGCAGCACCAATTAGAGAAAAATGTGAAGGATGAGGCAGTGACACACGCTCAGCAGACTACAACCAGCAGTGGTTGAAGAACTAACTGGAGCGTGATCTGCACTCAAAAAATCAAAACCTCACAGACTGCAGTGAACACTGAAACACAACTATTCACTATCTGTGAAAAGCTCCTTTCTGTACTTCTATAGTGTTTGCAACCAATGTATTGTATACGGATGGAAGCACGTCACACTAATAGATTTGATTTTTTTCTAATATAATGGAGCTGCACCAATTCCACTAAATAAAATAAAAAAAAAAAAGAGTCAGTGACACGTGCAGATGCCTACAAACAGCGGTGGATGCAGAGCAAACTGCAGCGTCACCTGCACTGTCACACACACACCTTGCACAGAGCTGTTAAAACAACACTGGCAAAATGAAGCTTTACACAGCGGTTGGTAAACTAGCCTGCCTCAAGCACAGTAGTACACAAAATCGCAATATCTAACTGTCCCTCAGAGTCAGCACAGCAGCGTTCTGTCCCTAACTGAGTTCACAGCACAGTGACGCTAAAATGGCTGCGGCGCCTTTTATAGTGCATTCTGACATCATTTCAGCAGCCAATCACAGCCATGCCATTAGTTAAGATGACCGCAGCATTACAGGATGTGCCCACACTTCGTAGGATTCCTCATTGGCTGACTAAAATCACATTGCCTCTCAAAGAATTATGGGAACTTCCGATTCCGGTATACGATATTGAAAAAAGTATCGGAATTAAGTATCGGAATTCCGATAACGCGAATATCGGCCGATACCCGATACTTGCGGTATCGGAATGCTCAACACTAGTAGCCACTGTTATTTGTTCATTTGCTTTTTCCTGTTTTTTCAGTGGCTGCGGCTTGGTTTTGTTGCACCAGAGATCTGATTTAGGTGGATGAGATCGTGTGATCTCAGGTTTTTTTGGCTATCAGAAGTGTTGGTATTTTTTAGGGTTTTTTTGGATTGCAGTCAGAATTCTTTCCTGTACTTTTCTGTCTAGACAGATTGGCCCCCAGCGTTTGCTCATTCTATTTTCTGTCTGTGTCCGTGCTTTCTTCTTGTCTAACCGCCATTACAAGTTTGGGCGCTTCCTATTTTCTTTGGGGATCTGCTCCGGGGCAGATAGCTTTCATCTTTCTGCCTTTAGGTGTAGTTATCTCTCAGGCTGTGACGAGGCGTCTAGGATCAACGTAGGAACACTCCACGGCTACCTCTAGTTGTGTGGTTAGTTCAGGTTACTGCAATCCAACAGGTTCCAGCCTCTCTGGTGTATTACCGTTTTTGCTATTTCTCCTCAGCTACCTAAACATAACAGTATCACCGGCCCAAAACTAAAATTATATGGTACTCACAGAAGGGAAAAATAGTTTGAAAGAAAAAAGTTGTCAGAGTTGCCAGAGATTTTTTTTTTTCTATTTGTTGCATTTTTTTTCCCTCTTTCTCTCTGGGTGCTGAGGAGGATTTTTATTTTTTTTTCTCTCAATGGAGTTTGCACAGTTGTCTGGCCGTGTGGAGCAGCTTGCCACTGAGGTTCAGAGTATTGCTACCTATCTTGCTAGGTTGCCGGTTGTGGAACCTAGGATTCCCATGCCAGATTTGTTTTTGGGGATCGGGCTAAATTTCTGAATTTCAAAAATAACTGTAAGTTGTTTTTTGCCTTAAAGCCTAAGTCCTCCGTGAACGCAGCACAGCAGGTTCAAATTTTCATCTCTCTCCTGCGCGGCGATCCTCAGGATTGGGCTTTTTCCCTGACACCTGGGGATCCTGTTTTGAATGATGTTCATGTATTTTTCAGGCTCTGTGGTTGTTGTACGATGAACCTATTGTCACTGATCAAGCTGAAAAAACCTTGTTGGCATTAAGTCAGGGCTGTGAAGCCGCTGAACTGTACTGTCAGAAATTTCGAAAGTGGGCAGTCCTGACCAAATGGAATGATGATGCTTTGGCAGCCCTTTTTCGGAAGGGTCTGTCAGAGAATGTAAAGGACGTTATGGTGGGATTCCCTGTTCCCTCAGGTCTCAATGATTCTATGTCTTTGGCTATTCAAATTGACAGACGTTTGCGTGAGCGCAGAGGTATGCGTGAGATTGTGTTGCCTTGTGGGCCAGCTCCTGAGCCCATGCAGTGTGATGGAGTGACTTCTGGGGCACAGCGTCATGAGTTTCAAAAGCGCAATGGGTTATGTTTCTACTGTGGTGACGCCTCTCATGCTATTTCCATCTGCACTAAGCGGGGAAGACTTTTTGCGCGCTCAGTTGTCTTGTGTAGTGTTCAGACTAAATTTCTGTTGACTGTTACCCTGATTTGCTCCATATCCACATTTTCGGCTCAGGCTTTTGTTGATTCAGGAGCAGCTAATAACCTGATGGATTTTGACTTTGCCAAACGTTATGCTTTTCCATGATACCTCTGCGTAAGTCTATTTCCCTACTGGGCATTTATTCTACCCCTTTGGCGGAGAATAAACCCCAATTTTCTACTCAGGTGATAATGAGGGTTGAACCAGATCATTAGGAGAGTTGCAAATTTCTGGTGTTGCATAATCTGCATGACATTGTTGTACTGGGTTTCCCTTGGTTACAGATTCATAATCCTGTTTTGGATTGGAAATCTGTGTCTGTGACCAGTTGGGGCTGCCAATGTGTTAATGCTGACACTCCTTTTTTTCTGCTCTCCCCAGTCTCAGGATGTCCCTGACGTTTTGACTGATTTTTCTGATGTGTTTAGTGAAAGTAAGTCTGTGTCCTTACCCCCTCACAGAAGCTACGATTGCGCTATTGAGTTAGTGCCTGGGGTAAATTTCCTAAGGGTCGCCTTTTTAACTTATTTGTACCTGAACACGATGCTATGCGATCTTATATCAAGGAGTCATTGGAGAAGGGTCATATTAGACCATCCTCTTCACCCTTGGGCGCTGTTTTTTTCTTTGTGGCCAAAAAGGATGGTTCATTGAGGCCGTGTATTGATTATCGCCTCCTGAATAAGATCACTGTGAAATATCAATATCCGTTACCCTTGATTTCTGACCTGTTTTCCAGAGTGAAAAGTGCTAGTTGGTTTACCAAGCTTGACCTCAGGGGGCGTATAACCTTATTCGCATTAAGCACGGGGATGAATGGAAGATGGCGTTTAATACCCCAGAGGGGCATTTTGAGTACCTAGTGATGCCTTTTGGGCTCACTAATGCTCCTTCCGTCTTCCAATCCTTCATGAATGATATTTTCAGGGATTTTGTGGATAAATTTCTGATTGTTTATTTGGATGATATTTTGATTTTTTCCAATGACTGGGACTCTCATGTGAAACATGTTCGGACTGTGTTCCAGATTTTGAGAGAGAATGCACTGTATGTGAAGGGATCAAAGTGTCTTTTTGGCATACAGAAGGTCTCATTTCTGGGATTCATTTTGTCTCCATCTGTTATTGAAATGGACCTGGTCAAGGTTCAAGCCATCTGTGATTGGGTCCAACCTACTTCATTAAAGGCTCTTCAGAGATTTTTGGGTTTTGCCAATTTTTATCGTAAATTTATTGGTAATTTCTCCGGTATTGTTAAACCATTGACTGATTTGACCAAAAAGGGTTCTGATGTGGTGAATTGGCCTCCTGAGGCAGTTTCTGCATTTCAGGAACTTAAGAAGAGTTTCACTGATGCTCCTGTTCTACGGCAGCCTGATGTTTCTCTACCGTTTCAGGTGGAGGTTGATGCTTCTGAAATTGGGGCAGGTGCCGTTTTGTCCCAAAGGGATCCAGAGACCTCTAAGAGTAACCCTTGTGCCTTTTTCTCTCGAAAATTTTCTTCAACTGAACGTAATTATGATGTGGGTAATCAGGAGTTATTGGCCATGAAGTGGGCCTTTGAAGAGTGGAGACATTGGCTGGAAGGAGCCAAACATCAGGTGGTGGTCCTCACGGACCATAAGAACCTGGTTATCTCGAATCAGCCAAGCGACTTAATCCTAGACAGGCCAGGTGGGCCTTGTTTTTCACACGTTTTAATTTTGTGGTTTCTTTTCTTCCTGGCACTAAGAATGTTAAGGCGGATGCCCTCTCAAGTAGTTTCTTTGCGGATTCTCCTGAGTTATCTGATCCTGCTGTTATTTTGAAAGAGGGTGTAGTTCTTTCCGCCATCTCGCCCAATTTGAGACTGGCTCTGGAAGGGTGTCAGGAGGATAAACCTGAGCGCTGCCCTATTGGGAAATTGTTTGTCCCAGACCAGTGGAAGAAGAGTGTGATGTCTGAGATTCATTGTTCCGCGTTGGCTGGTCATCCCGGGATTTTTGGTACCAGAGACTTGGTGAGTGGGTCCTTTTGGTGGCCTACTTTGTCTCGTGACGTCAGAGACTTTGTGCAGTCCTGTGGGACTTGCTCTCATTCCAAGCATTGCTCTCGCTCTAGTGGTTTGTTGATGCCATTACCTGTGCCCAAGAGGCCATGGAACCATATCTTTATGGATTTTATTTCCGACCTCCCTGTCTCTCAGAGAATGACCGTTATCTGGATAATCTGTGATAGGTTTTCCAAGATGATACATCTTGTGCCATTACCTAAGTTGCCTTCCTCCTCCGAGTTGGTGCCTTTGTTCCTTCAGCACGTGATTCGGTTGCACGGCATTCCGGAGAACATTGTGTCTGACAGACGAGTCCAGTTTGTTTCCAGATTTTGGAGGACATTTTGTTCTAAACTTGGTGTTCAATTATCTTTCTTCTCTGCATTTCATTCTGAGACCAATGGACAAACCGAGAGAACAAACCAGACCTTGGAGACTTATTTGAGATGTTTTGTGTCTGCTGATCAAGATGACTGGGTCTCTTTTTTGCCTTTGGCTGAGTTTGCTCTTAATAATAGGGCTAGCTCTGCCACCTTGATGTCTTCATTTTTCTTGAATTCTGGGTTTCACCCTCGATTTTCTTCAGGACAGGTGGAGGCTTCTGTCTGTCCGGGTGTTGACTCTGTTGTGGAGCGAATGCAGCAGATTTGGGACCAGGTAGTGGAGAGGTTGTCTCTCTCTCAAGAGAAGGCCCAGCGGTTTGCCAACCAGCATAGGACTGATGGTCCTCGGTTTAAAGTGGGGGACTTGGTTTGGTTGTCCTCAAGAAATATCCCTATGAGGGTTGAATCTCCAAAGTTTAAGCCTAGGTTCATTGGACCTTATAAGATCATGGAGAATCTTAATCCGGTTTTCTTCCGTTTGCTTCTTCCAGGGACATTTAAGATCCATGTTCCACAAGTCCTTATTGAAGAGGTTTGTTGTGCCAGTGGTTCCTATGGCTGCGCCTCCTGACCCTGTTTTGGTTGAGGGCAATCTGGAGTATGTGGTTGAGAAAATATTGGATTCTCGTTTTACTAGACGGAAACTCCAGTATTTGGTTAAGTGGAGAGGTTATGGTCAGGAGGACAATTCTTGGGTGTTTGCTTCGGACATCCATGGTAGGAGACTGATCCGTGCCTATCACCGAGCTCATCCTGATCGGCCTGGTTGCACAAGTGAGGGTTCTGTGACCCCTCCTCAAGGGGGGGTACTGTTGTGAATGTGCTAGAGATGGTTTCTGAGCAGAGGCTCCCTCTGGTGGTTACAGACAGTACTGAACCTTCCAGCGAGGAATGGCAATCTGGGATCATTGGCTGGACTGATATAAGGAAGGTTCCCTCCCATGATGGTTCTTGTCTCAATTGTAGTTCCTGGTTCATTTGCAAGTTTGCTGGAGTCTTGCCTGCGTCTGCTGCTTTCAGATAAGATATTTTTGCTTTTCTTTTTGTGCTTGCTTTTTGCATAGTTTTCTGCACTTTTGGAGTTCAACCGGGTCCCCTCCTGGGGCCTGTGCTCCTCGCAGTTTATCTGTAGCCAGTGTTATTTGTTCATTTGCTTTTTCCTGTTTTTTCAGTGGCTGCGGCTTGGTTTTGTTACACCAGAGATCTGATTTAGGTGGATGAGATCGTGTGATCTCAGGTTTATTGGCAATCAGAAGTAATGGTATTTTTAAGGGTTTTTTGGATTGCAGTCAGAATTCTTTCCTGTACTTTTCTGTCTAGACAGATTGGGCCCCAGTGTTTGCTCATTCTATTTTCTGTCTGTGTCCGTGCTTTCTTCTTGTCTAACCGCCATTACATGTTTGGGGGCTTCCTATTTTCTTTGGGGATCTGCTACGGGGCAGATAGCTTTCCTATTTCTATCTTTAGGTGTAGTTATCTCAGGCTGTGACAAGGCGTCTAGGATCAACGTAGGAACGCTCCACTGCTACCTCTAGTTGTGTGGTTAGTTCAGGTTACTGCAATCCAATAGGTTCTAGCCTCTCTGGTGTATTACCGCTTTTGCTATTTCTCTTCAGCTACCTAAACATAACAGGGTTGTCAATGTGTTCTTAGTGACACTCCTGTTTATTCTACCTCTCCCCAGTCGGAAGATGTCCCCGACTATTTGGCTGATTTTTCTGATGTATTTAGTGAGAGTAAATCTGCGTCCTTGCCTCCGCATAGGAGTTATGATTGTGCGATTGAGTTGGTACCCGCTTGTAAATTTCCCAAGGGTTGGCTCTTCAATTTATCTGTACCCGAGCATGATGCTATGCGATCGTATATCAAAGAGGCTTTCGAAAAGGGTCATATCAGACCATCCTGTTCACCCTTGGGCGCCGGTTTTTTCTTTGTGGCCAAGAAAGATGGCTCATTGAGGCCTTGTATTGACTATCGTCTCCTTAATAAGATCACGGTTAAATATCAGTATCCGTTACCCCTGATTTCTGATTGTTTTCCAGAGTGAAAGGTGCCAGTTGGTTTACCAAGCTTGACCTTAGGGGGGCGTATAATCTTATTCGCATCAAGCACGGAGATGAATGGAAAACGGCATTTAATACCCCTGAGGGGCATTTTGAGTACCTAGTGATACCTTTTGGGCTCACTAATGCCCCTTCCGTCTTCCAGTCATTCATGAATGATATTTTCCGGGACTTGTTGGATAAGTTTCTGATAGTTTATTTGGACGATATTTTGATATTTTCCATTGACTAGAATTCTTATGTGGAACATGTTCGGAGCGTATTCCGGATTTTGAGAGAGAATGCTTTGTATGTTAAGGGATCGAAATGTCTCTTTGGAGTACAGAAGGTTTCGTTTTTGGGATTCATTTTGTCCCCGTCTGCTATTGAAATGGACCCAGTCAAGGTTCAGGCCATTTGTGATTGGGTTCAGCCCACTTATCATAGAATCATAGAATCATAGAATGGTAGAGTTGGAAGGGACCTCCTGGGCCTTCTGGTCCAACCCCTGCTCAAAGCAGGATTCTCTAAATCATCCCAGGCAGATGTCTATCCAGCCTCTGTTTGAAGACTTCCATTGAAGGAGAACTCACCACCTCTCGTGGCAGCCTGTTCCACTCATTGATCACTCTAACTGTCAAAAAGTTTTTTCTAATATCTAATCTGTCTCCTCCCATTCAGTTTCATCCCATTGCTTCTAGTCTTTCCTTGTGCAAATGAGAATAAAGATGATCCTTCTACAATGTGACAGCCCTTGAGATATTTGTAGACAGCTATTAAGTCTCCTCTCAGTCTTCTTTTTTGCAAGCTAAACATTCCCAAATCCTGCAACCATTCCTCATAGGACATGGTTTGCAGACCGGTCACCATTCGGGTGGCTCTTCTCTGAACTTGCTCCAGTTTGTTGATGTCTTTTTTAAAATGTGGTGCCCAAAACTGGACACAGTATTCCAGATGAGGTCTGACCAAAGAGGAGTAGAGGGCAATAATGACCTCACGTGATCTAGACTGTATGCTTCTGTTGATACATCCTAGAATTGCATTTGCCTTTTTTGCTGCTGCATCACACTGTTGACTCATGTTCAGTCTGTGATCTATTAGTATACCCAAGTCTTTTTCACATGTGCTGTTACTTAGCCCTATTCCTCCCATTTTGTATATGCTTTTTTCATTTTTATTGCCCAGATGTAGTACTTTGCATTTTTCCCTGTTAAAATCCATTCTGTTAGTTGCTGCCCACTGCTCCAGTTTATGTATATCTTTTTGAATCCTCTCTCTCTCTTCTCTAGCTTTCACTTCATTGAAAGCTCTTCAGAGATTTTTGGGTTTTGCTAATTTCTACGGTAAATTCGGTAGATTCACTTCTGCTCCTGTTCTACGGCAACCTGATGTTTCTCTACCATTTCAGCTCGAGATAGATGCTTCTGAGATTGGTGCAGGAGCCGTTTTGTCCCAAAGGGATCCGGAGACCTATAAGAGTAACCCTTGTGCCTTCTTCTCTCAAATAAATTTCCCCAGCTGAACGTAATTATGATGTGGGGAATCGGGAATTGGCTATGAAGTGGGTGTTCGAAGAGTGGAGACATTGGTTGTAGGGAGCCAAACATCAAGTTGTGGTCTTCACTGACCACAAAAACTTGATCCATCTCAAATCAGCCAAGCGATTGAATCCCAGACAGGCCAGGTGGGCCTTGTTTTTCACACGTTTTAACTTTGTGGTCTCCTTCCTCCCGGGTACTAAGAATGTTAAAGCGGATGCCCTCTCTGGTAGTTTCCTTGCGGATTCTATTGATGTGGCTGAGCCTACTGCCATTCTGAAGGAGGGTGTTGTTCTTTTCGCTGTCTCACCCGATTTGAGACTGGCCCTGGAGCAATTTCAGGGGGATAAACCTGAGCACTGCTCTGCGGGGAAATTTTACGTCCCAGACCAGTGGAGAGAAAAAGTTATGTCTGAAGTTCATTGCTCTGCATTGGCTGGTCATCCTGGTATTTTTGGTACTAGAGATTTGGTGAGTCGATCCTTTTGGTGGCCCACTTTATCTCGCGATGTCAGGAATTTTGTGCAGTCATGTGGGACTTGTTCTCGTTCCAAGCCCTGTTCTCGCTCTAGTGGATTGTTAATGCCACTGCCGGTGCCCAGGAGGCCATGGACCCATATCTCTATGGATTTTATCTCCGACCTCCCGGTCTCTCAGAGAATGACTGTCATTTGGGTGATCTGTGATAGATTCTCCAAGATGATCCATCTTGTGCCACTGCCTAAGTTGCAATCCTCTTCCGAGTTGGTACCCTTGTTTTTTCAGCATGTGGTTCGTTTGCACGGCATTCCGGAGAACATTGTGTCTGACAGGGGAGTCCAGTTTGTTTCCAGATTTTGGAGGACATTTTGTTCTAAACTGGGATTTCAGTTGTCTTTCTCCTCTGCATTTCATCCTCAGACCAACGGGCAGACTGAGAGAACAAACCAGACCTTGGAGACTTATTTGAGATGTTTTATGTCTGCGGATCAGGATTACTGGACTCTTTTTTGCCCCTGGCTGAATTCACTCTTAATAATAGGGCCAGTTCTGCCACTTTAATGTCCCCTTTCTTCTGCAATTCCAGGTTTCATCCTCGATTTTCTTTGGGCAGAAGGAGGCTTCAGTCTGTCCGGGTGTTGACTCTGTGGTAGAGAGAATGCAGCAGATTTGGGATCAAGCAGTGGATAAGTTGTCTCTCTCTCAGGAGAAGGCCCAACGGTTTGCCAACCGGCATAGGACTGATGGTCCTCGGTTTAAAGTGGGTGACTTAGTTTGGTTGTCTTCAAAGAATATCCCTATGAAGGTTGCGTCTCCAAAGTTTAAGCCAAGGTTCATTGGACATTATAGGATCTTGAAAGTCCTTATTCCAGTTTCTTATCGCTTGGCTCTTCCAGGGACGTTTAAGATTCATAACTAGTGTTGAGCATTCCGATACCGCAAATATCGGGTTTCAGCCGATATTCGCGGAATCGGAATTCCGATTCTGAGTTCCGATATTTTTTGCATATCGCATACCGGAATTCGAATTTTCCTGTAAAGTATATGTGGAGTTCCTGTGTCACAGAAGGAAGTACGTGACACAGGAACTTCCGAAAGTGTCACTGTCAGTGTCGGTCGGGTCTGTCAGGAGTCAGAACTCAGCACTTACCTGGCAGAAGATCCCCGGTGGTCACGTGCAGCTTCTCGCGATAACTGCATGTGACTGCCGGGTACTGGGTAATCTAGGCCAGCTGTACTCTCGCAACAGCTGGCCGTAAAGAAGTCCGGATGACGTCACCGCCGGGAATCTCCTCCGGTAAGCAGCTCTGCTGTGTCTGGATGTCAGGCTGAGCCTGGCATCCAGATGTAGCAGAGCTGGACTCGTCGTGGGACCCTCTTATCTTGGACTACGTCGGATAGGGAGTATTTGTGTTGGTTTGTTATTTTTGTTTTTTTTTTTACAGGAGATCGATGGTGTCGCAGGTTGAGAGTACAATAAAAAATAAAGAAAACTGTTGTGTATTATTTCATTAAAAGACTATTCTTGCTGTGTATTTTTTTAAACATTTACAACCTTTATGATTAATAATGGATCGGTGTCTTATTGACGCCTCTCCATTATTAACCGGGCTTATTGTCACCGTTCAATCAAAGGTGACATTAACCCCTTATTACCCCACTTGCCACTGCTACAGGGCAAGTGGGAAGAGCCGGGTAAAGTGCCACAATTGGCGCATCTTTGGATGCGCCAATTGTGGGGCTGCTGCAGCCTGGCATTTTTAGGCTGTTGAGAGCCAAAATCCATGGGCCTTGACAGTCTTTTAATACCAGGCCACAGCAGTCTGCTTTTTACTTGGCTGGTTAACAAAAATAGGGGGACCCCCACGCCATTTTTTTTTTGCCGTGGCCTGGTATTATCAGGCTTGCAAGGTTCATGGATCTTGGATCCTTAACAGCCTTAAATACCAGGCCTCAGTAGTCTGCTTCATCTGGCTGGTTAACATAAATAGGGGAACCCCACGCCATTTTTTTTCGAGGGGATCCCCTATTTTTGTTAATCAGTTCAGGTCAGCCGGGATTCCCTCTGACGTCACTGATGCTGTGCGGACCTGAACTGATTAGCCTGGGAAGCAATCAATTATGCTTCCCAGCTAATCACTTCCTCTCCTGTCAGCCGGGAGAGGAGCTCATTCATTCGGGGGTTTACTGCGAGGCTGGCAGCATTAGCTGCGGTCCCTGCAGTAAACGTTAACCCTTTCAGAAGGATGACATCGGGGGACCTGACTGAACAATGGATAGGTAAGAATAATGTTGCTTTATTATTTTATTTTTATTACCGGTGAACAAGGGCTTCAAATGGATTTACCTGGAAAATAAAATATGGTCAAAAACTGTTTCATTATTTCATTAAAATGATTTTTAATTAAAGTGTGTGTTAGGGTTCGAGTTCCCGCTGCTGCACAAGGAGAGTCTCGAACCAGTCCTGCTGCGGTTCCCCATCCATCTCCGACCGCAGTGGAGCCTTCTCTGCAGAGACGTCGGTCCCAGCATCTTGCCCATTCCAATACTGTACAGAGACTTGCTGCTGCCCCTCCTGGATCTTCTATTATAGCCAGCGCTGGAGCAGACATCTTTGGGACTAAGTCCTGCGTTTCCCCTTCTGAGCATGCCCAGCTCCTATTGGTCGCCAGGAAGGTCCTGAAACTGCATGTGTTTTGGAACAGTTTCTCATTGGTCCTTTTTCTGGCAGGTCCTGTAGCTGTTGCTATAAAAGGGTGGCATGGCTGGGCCGCCATGTGCTAGTATCAATTGCATTATGAGCTTTGCGCCAGTGTGATCATGTACACATGTGGTTAGGGCTCGGCTGGAATAAGCCCCTAGAATACCGGCTTCTCTGGTGAGGAGATTTGGGTGCACGTGGTTGGGGCTTGGCTGAAATAAGCCCCTAGAATACCGGCTTCTCCGGTGAGGAGATTTGAGTGCACGTGGTTAGGGCTTGGCTGAAATAAGCCCCTAGAATACCGGCTTTGCCGGTGAGGAGATTGCTTGATTGCGTTGCTGTCTGCATGATCACGGACTGCTATCCGCACAGCAGTTATCTGTGTATCCCTGTGAGTCTAACAGGACACAGTCTTTTTCTCAGCGGCTCTGTGACGCAACAGGGTTCGCATTATAACGCTGGTTCAGCACCCTAGCGTTTTACTTTGCGGCTCACTGAAGTTAAGTGAGTTCGTACTTATCCCATATAGCGCTGTGGCATTCCCGCTAGCGGCGCTGGGGATTAACAGAGTTCGCACTAACTGTCACAGCGCGCTACGGCATTTATTTTAGCGACTCTGCGGGATAACAGAGTTCGCTACTTTCGCCATCTTACTAGCAGCGGGCTTCGCCTGCACGGTGGACCCCGACTGCGAACGCACCTCTCTACAATATCTATTAGGTGCGTTCCACAGACCCTAACAGTGTGTGTGTTTGATTTTATTTCATTCAATAGGATTAATAATTGAGAGTTATCTAGTTGACAGCTCTCAATTATTAACCTGGCTTAAAGTCACCTTCCAATAGCAAGGTGGCTTTAACCCATTATTAACCCATTCGCCACCGCTACAGGGCAATGGGAATAGACGGGCTAAGTGCCAGAAAGGGCGAATCTAATTATAGATTTGCCTTTTCTGGGGTGGCTGGGGGCAGATGTTAGTGGCCAGGGGGGGCACTAAATAAATGCACCCTCCCTAGGCTATTATTATCTGCCCCCACTCGCTGGCTTTGTCTGGTTGAGAAAATAGGCGGGAGCCCTTTGCATTTTTTTCAACATTTTAAAACTCTATTATATATATACACAATTCTTGTGAACTATATATATTATATTTATATTTTGTGAGACAGTGAAGGAATATGTGGTGAATGGGGTGTATTTTTCCCCTAAGTACCTTGTGACTGGTATGAGCGAAATGTGTGGCTTTGTAAACCTGGTGGTAAAGAAAGGTCACTACACCTGCCATTCAGTACTCGCTTGCGCTCAGACCTGAACCCCCACCAGGTGTTGATTGGGAAAGCCAAAGTGGTGTCTGCAAACACAATCTGAGAGCTCATCAGTTGGAAAAGGGGGTCCCAGGCACAGGAAGGTGTCCAAGAGTGTGGGGTGTCTTTAGCCCGGACACGGGAGGTGCCCCTGGCAAAGGAAGCGGTCTCTAAGAGTGTGAGCTTTCAGCTGGGTGGGAAGTACCCGGACACAGGGTAGTCGCAGTGAGGACCGTGCGAATACGACTGAATGGAGGTGACCTCTTCAACTGGACATTGGGTTGCCTTCAGACAAAAGGGAGTGTCTGTGAAACTCCATACTGGTAACTATACATTGTTTTGTTTTGGGCACAGACGGGTGAGTCTGGGTCCCGGATGAGAGGGCCATCTTTAAGTGTAATTGGGCAGACAAGCCAGGTTTTCTGTTTATGATTTGTTTTTATCTGTGTGCTTGGCTTTAAAAAACTGGTTGCGGCCTTTTTCAACCAAAACTGCTGTCTAATGAACTGTTTCCGTGCCTTCTGTCTCCCCAGACAGCGATCCAGAGATAAACCCCCCGGGAAAGGCTAAAATTGGCGGAGAATGCTGGGGCAGCGCGGGCCTGTCAGTTAGTGCGGAGTGTGCATGCAGCACAGTGGCGAGGACGGCATTAAGGTGAGTCTATTGGAATTTGCAGCGAAAAAAAAAAAAAAAAGTGTGTGTCAAAGCAGAAACGTCTGTTTTGGAGCATTTTGGAGAGACAGTGCCCTGATAGGTCTGCGGAGAAAATGTATGCACAGCAAACTGAACTTGTTGTGAAAATGACTGTGGAATGTGCAGCGCAAAAGAAAAGTTTGTGGAGCTCTTAAAAGAGACAGTAGCCCTAATAGACTTTGCAAAGGAAAAAAAAAAAAAAAGTGTTTTGCCAGCAAGGCTGAATTTTCTGGGGAAAAAAAGCTGTGTAGTGGATGTCTTGATGAAACGCCGTTGTTAAACAGAGAAGTCTGACAGCATGGATGCACATGGAGGCGCTGTTTGAAACAAAATGGCGCAATTAATATCACATAAAGATTGCTGTGATTGAGAAGATGAGTCCGGCAGTAATGGGGAACTCGTTGGTACCTGGGTGCAGGCCCAGCGAAGCATGAGAGCACGCCTGCAGCCCAGAGCACATGCAGCAGGCCCACAGCAATTCCTCACAGCAGAGAATAACCGGTTATTTGTTGAGCAGATGACGCACCAAAAAAGGATTTCGGTGCCGCTCCCAAGAAAATTTACACCCCCGCAAAAAACGTAAACGGCCTGGGAAAAGACACCCCGTGAGATGTGGATAACCATTAAACCAGGGAGAATCTGCCACTTCTAATGGGCCAGGCGGGCGACCCTATTATTGGGGAACCCCAAAAAATGGGTGACCTGAGCAAGCAGGACAGCGGACTATGCCAAGTTGAAAGCGGCGATTCTTACCCGGCTGGGTGGGTTTTCGGTGACAGCCCGGCCAGGGGAGTTCGTGACTGGAGAACAGTTGGGGTCGAGTCGCAGGCCGATTATGGAGTAGAAAAGGTGATAGTGGACCGCTAACCCAAGCACGTCCCTCCTGAGGTACAGCCGTCTGAGAGGTCTCACTTCGGGTTCCCGGACGCTGAACTCTCGCGGTAAGAGCGTTCCGCTGTTGGGGACTGGGGTATGCTGATAACGGGTTAAGGCCCGGGGGACATGTGGTGGGGGTGGATGGACAGTGTTGGGCTGGCGTAAATTGCAGCCAACTGTCCAAATGAGGGGGAGCCTATGTTTGTGTGTTGGCAGATCCCTCTCCCCTCGCAGAGCCTGTGTGTTGTCCACCCAGCCGAAGAGACGGCCACGGGGTCCCCGGTGGTTGTAATGCTGCCAGCACAGGCCCTCTTGGACTCAAGAGTCCAGTGACTTCCGTATGTGCGCCTGAGTGAAGGGACTTCATCCCTGATAGCACCTGAGTGTGGGGTAAATCCATGAAGACACCAAAGTTACCCAGAGAATGGTGGACTTGGTCCCCAAACCGGGGGGGGTTTCATTTGAAGTGGGGGGTAGTGAAGACCCTGGGGCCACCCCATTTTTTGGGGGAAAGACTTTTTTCCCTCTAAGGATCCGGGGGAAAAAGTTTCTGAGGACGTGGATGAAGCTCCTACGAGGGGCCAGTCCCGAGGGGTGGAACACAAGCTAGTGGGCCCTTAAATTATGTGATAAGATGATGACCCTGAAAATATTATAATGATAAAAGACATGTAATGAGATGACCATGTGAGGATGCGATATTGATAATGATATAAGCTAATCTAATAGGGTGATACTTGATGACCGTGAAAAGATGATTTTTCTTTGCAGGGATTTGGGAGACGGGGATGGTGGTTCTGGGAAACCCCGGTGCCCTGATTGCCTGTCCCCTTGACGGTTTTTTAGAGTGACATGGCGAAACCCCCTCTTTAAAAAAACAGCACGGAAAATATGTTTTTCAAAAATGGGTTTTTCCCGGGGACCTGACTTGGGAGAGGTTCTCTCTGTTGCCAAAACACTGAATCCGGGGGAGAGGTTGTGGTCACCCCTATCCCTGAACTATAAGAAGTATATTCTGGGGTTGTCACATATCACTACTTAGGGACCAGATGGTGATTTAAAGTTGTGGTGACTTTAACAAGGAAAAATAAGATGGAATGAAAATGAATTGAAAAAAACCTGAAGGGGGGGGTGTGAATGAAAAAAAGGTATAGCCCTGCAGGCCCCAATGTGGCTGAGAAAAGGGGTCAGATAGTGTATAATTATCTGATAAAATAAAGCAACCATAAAAGTGAGGAAGGCTGTAGCAGAGGAGATTGAGAGTCCAAAAAAGGCTGAGGCGCCTTGCAGTCGACGAGGATGCATCAAGATTTGTCCTTGGGGCCGGTTCCCTGGAAAAGACAAGGAAAGCAGGATCAAAAACTGAAACAGCACAAGGGATGCGTTGAAATGAGAAGTTATAATTTAGGGGGAAAAATTGCATTCCCAAGGATCGGAAGGTGACGCAAGGTGGAAAAAGCCTGGAAGTGGGGACACCGGGCCAGGTGCCCCCCCAGGGCTGATGTTAAAGGAGCGTGAGGAAAAGACTGAAGATGTGGGGAATGACTTCCCCCGGAAATGTTTCTGCTGAGACAGCGGCTGACGTGTACGTCCGGACCGGGCTGCGATCGCGAAGCTGGGCCAAGTTGGCCCCCCGGGGCCCCGGGGGTTCCCACGACCCAAAGGATCTGGATAAATCCAAAGAGAGATTTTGAGACCTGGGTTGGCCTTGGTGAGTGGGGCGCATTTTCATGGGTCTACACTTGAACAACCCCCCGGGGTGGGGGGGCGATGTGTCGCTCCTTTCCCCGCTGCAGAAACGGGGGACTCAGAGGGATGCAGAAGTGGGGAAAAAAGAAGACTGATGGTAGGGCTTTGCCCCTTACCAGAAGAAAAAAAATTTAGGTACCGACCAAGAAAAACGATAGCCCCTTACAGTCCAATCGTTTGAAAGTGGGCTCGAATGGTCAGAGACCAGACAGGGCCCCTTTGGGTTCTGTGAGGTAGTTTTAGAATAACTGATATTTAAGAAAGTAGATGTGCAAAAAAAGTTAGGGGAATTAGAGAAAACCCCTATACCCCGTGACTTTTTGGTGACCAGGGCAGTCCCCCAAAAACGGGTACGAAAGTTTTTTTGGGGAAAAGAACAGCAACTGTTCGAGTGCCGGTCAACTTACTGTGAGCCACTAACGAGACTGAGGGGCATAAATCAAGATAAAACCCGTGCAGGGTACCCGAGGCCCCAAAGTATGGGGCTGGGAGGGTACAGGGTTGCGGAGCTTAGATGAAGAAAAGCGATGTTGGTATGACGGGGGTGAGGGAAGTGATGGGGCCCCTGACGGTCCAGAGTCACTGTCTTTTTTGGATTGTTGACCACCCTCCGGTTGGATACCACCCCCCGGGTTTTGGAGAAGGGGGGGGGATAGTAACAGTGAAGGAAATTGGTGAATGAGGTGTATTTTACCAATACCTTCTGAGGGTAGGCGAAATGGGGGCTTTGAAAGGGGTGGAAAGAAAGGACTACACCTGCCATTCAAAAACGTTGCAGCTAACCCCTGAATCCATCAGGTTTTTGATTGGAAAAAGAAAAATAGGTGTCGCAAACAAAATCTAGACTCATTCAGTCTGGACAAGGGGTCCAGGCACAAAGGGGTGTCTCCAGAGTGGGGGAGCTGTCTTTACCCGGACACAGGGAGGGTCCGGGGACAAGGAAGCGCTCTAAGGTGTAGCAAATTTGTCGGGGTGCAGAAGTACCCCGGGGCACGGGGGGTAGCGCAGTGAGGCCCCGCGAATAGCGATAAAAGGAGGGGACCCTTTTCAAGTCTGGCCTTGGAGTTGCCTTAACATAAAAGGAGTGTCTGTGAAACCCAAAAGGTAAAATATTCATATGTGTTTTTTTGGGGGACGACTGGTAGAGTCTGGGTCCGGATAGAGAGGGCCATCTATCAAGTGTAATTTGGGCTAGACAAGCCCGGTTTTTTTTTATGTTTTTTTTTTATCTGGTGTGTGGTTTTAAAAAAACTGTTGGGCCATTTTCCCCAAACTGTGTCTGAAAAATGTTTCCGTGCCATTCTGTTACCCAACGCGATCCTAAATAAAAACCCCCGGAAGGGTACAATAATTATTATAGTCCCCACAAGTAGTATTCCCCCCCTGCAGTTTAGTGTTTGATAAATGCAAAAATTAGGCCTTCAAACTGCAAACGGGTAGGATTTATTAACGAAGCAAAAACCCCAAAAACCAAAAAGTTAGTTGCTCATTTTTTTTTTTAAATTTTAAAATAAAAGTGTGGGTCAATTATTATAAACCCCTTGTTTTTATTTCGGGAAAACCCCTTTTTTTTGAAATACACTAATAATCGCTTTTATAAGCCTGATCGGCGGCCAGGTTGTGTTTTTTTTGGCCCCCTCCCCAGCAACTTCTCCAAAATTACTATTTTGGGGGGTCTCATTGGATTTTTAAACTTGAGCTCCCCCAAAGTTTTTAATTGGGTTAAGGTCAGGGGAAATGACTGGCCACCCAAAACCTTGCTTTTTCCCTCTTGAACCACCCTTGGTTTTCTGGCTGTTGTTTTTTTCGTTGTCTTGGGAAAGAAAAATTTCGACCTCAAGATCCTTGATGGAGGAGCAAGGTTTTTTCCAAAATCTCCGGGGGGACCCTTTGCACCCCCCCCCCATGGATGCAGACCAGATGGCCAGGCCCCTTGGCTGAGAAACACCCCCAGCATGTGCTGCCACCCCCATGTTTGACTGTAGGGGGAATTTTGGGCTATGCGTGCCATCCGTCTCCAACGTCACGTTGGGTTGGGGCCCCAAAATCTCGATCTTGGTTATCAAACCAAAAAACCTTTAACCATCTGTCTCAGAGTCCCCAATTCATGAGAAAAATGAGACGACCCCCCCTTTACATGACGCTTTGAAAAAAAGGGTCCCCAGGGGGTCACGGAAACGGGGCCTTTTGGGGGGGAGTATTTCTTAGGTATTGAAAACCAATGCCCCATGCCATAGATCTTCCCGGGCTCCTTCCTTGTTGCCCGGGTTGCTTGATCTTTAGAAAGCCTGGCCTCGCACAGGGAAATTTTTCAAGGCTGTCCGGCCGGGAAGGTAACAGTAGTTCCAAAACCCCCTCCATACGGGGATGCTCCCCAACAGTGGAGACAGGTACCCAATCCTTTTGGAAAGGGTTTGTCCCCTTGCCAGCCTTGTGACCCCCCACATTTGTCTTGATGGCCTGGAATGCTCCTTTTTTTTCCCCCATGTTGCCAGTATGGGCTGTTCACAATTTGGGGGGGTTTTAAAATATCAAAAAGGCTGGCAAAAGAGATCATTAATCCCACTGTGAAGCTCATTATTTTTGTTCCTGAACTACTTCTTAAACCTTTAGGGGGAAACCAAAAACAGAAGTTGTGTTTTGGGGGGGTTGATAATAAATCCCATCGAATTAACTTTTAACGTTTTTAAAAAAAAAAAAAAAAAAAATTTAAAACAAAATTTTTTTTTGCGTCATTCCCACTTCCAGGCGATCACGTACAAATGTCACAATCCCAAATTAATTCCGCATGTGTAAAAACGCAAAATCGAAGGGGGGAATACTTTTTGTAGGTACTGTATTTATATAAACCTTCTACGCAGGCCCCAAAAGTTTTGAGAATGACAAAAAATTTTTAATTTTAAAAATCACTGCTTCCTTTTTCTAATGGAATTTGATTTACTCCAAATGTTTAAAAGGGGGATACTTAACGCAATTCTTGTAAAGTAAAATTTTGGTAAAAAAAAGAATTTTTCCCCCCCAAAAAACCAATTTAAAATCATTAGCCCGTTAAAAGGACCCTAACCTCTTTCAGGTTGCTCCATAACCAGGTTGGGTGTTGATGAGGCGGGGGTGGATATCAATCGCCCTGATTAATAAAAATGCCCCCTACACTTTAAAGGGGCTGGTGGTTGGCATCATTGTTTTTTTGTTAACCAGGTTATCTCTAAAAAAACACGTGCAGTCATCATTGCAGCATAAAAATGGCCAACGGGAAAAGGGGACGCACTAAAAGTTTGCACCCCATCAACAATCTTCGCCCACAAAAAAATTAAGGAGAAGGTTCCTTGTTGAAAAAAGGGTTTTTGTGCGCCCAAGAAATCCGCAAGGCAGAGCGTCTTTTAAAAAGTTTTCAGCTGCGGGATCGGGTCCAGCAGTGCAAGCTTGCTCAGGATGGCAGCAGGAGGGGGGAGTGCTTTTTCAGCACTGTGAGGCGGGGGCTTTGACAAGGGGCCGGGGTCAGGAGGGCAAAAAAAAAACCACTTCTCTCCAAAAAAAAACAGGGGGAACTGAAATTCTGCAAAAGGTAAGGCATGGCTGCGGGATGGGGAAATTATTTTCTCTGATGAATCCCTTTTTGTTGCTTGGGGGATCAGGAAAACGCCATTCGGGAAAAAAGGTGAGCGCTACCACCAGTCTTGTTCATGCCCCTGTTAAGATCCCAAAACATTCATTGTGGGGTTGCTTCTCAGCCAGGGAATCGGCTCTCTCACATCTTTCCTAAAACACAGCCATGAATAAAGAATGGTACCAGAAGTCCCCCCCAAAAGCAACTTTCCCAACCCTCCAAGGCAGTTTGGCGATAAAATGCCTTTTCCAGCATGATGGGCACCCTTGCCATAAAGAAATGTGATAACTAAATGGGCCGGGAACAAAACAGAGATTTTTGGGCCATGGCCTGGAAAAACCCCCCCAACTTAAACCCCTTTAGAATTTTTGGCAATCATCAAAGCGGGTGGAAAACAAAAAAACCCAAAAAAATTTGACAAAATGAAAGCATTGATTGGCAAGAAAAGGGCTGCACAGTCAGGATTTGGTTTTCCCGAAGTTTTTTGAGAGCATGGGGAGAATTCAGAGGTCCCCAAGAAAAGGGTCAACACTGCAAATATTTTTTTTGCTGCATTAACTCATTCAACTGTCAATTGGGGTTTTTTTCCCCATGTTTTGAATTATTATATTTTGTCTGGAAAAAAACATTGTCAAACACACATAAAAACCAGAGGGAGCAGATCATGTGAAAATATAATATTTGGTCATTTCAAAAATTTTGGCCAGATGTACATAGATAAAACCGTTAATTCAAAATTTCCCGGCTTTTTTTAAAACAGCCCACATGAAAGACAATTGTTAGGGCTGGGGGGAAGACAAAATAAAAAAAAATAATAAGTGCTTCGCAGCCCGGGGGGCCCCCGTGCGGCAGAGCCTGCGTGTGGAGGCAGTATGACGAATCTGTTATTCAGTGCAACGGCACTGTGGCCCTTATGGCGGAAAAAGCGAACTCTTTTTTCTCCACAGAGTAAAAGGAGAAAGCAAAATTCGATTTCCCTTTTTAACCCCAGGTATGCCCAAAAACTGCTTGCGGAAAAACCCCCCTAGTAACGCAACAGCAACCAATCGACATCTCCCCCCAGAAGCTATTTGGGGTTTAAATCCCGACCCAAAAAAGGCATAAACCCCCCCCAAAACCAAATTTTCAAAATCCGTTACCCTTGTTTCGACAGTTTTCCAGGGGAAAGTCACTTGTTTCCCAAAACTTGACCCGGGGGGGGTTAAACCCCTTTTCGCATTAACAGGGGGGTGAATGGAAGACAGCGTTTAATACCCCGAGGGGCTTTTTATCCATGATGCCCTTTGGGCTCCTAATGCTCCTTCCACTTCCATTTAATGAAGACTTTTCGGGGTTTTGTGGAAAGGTTCGGCCTCTTGTTTTGGGCCAACCATTTCCCCTTAAAGGCTCTTCAGAGATTCTTGGGTTTTGCCAAATTTTTTTATCGAAATTTTTGGTAATTTCTCTGTTATTGTTAAATTTTTTACTGATTTGACCAAAAAGGGTTTGATGTGGGGAAATTCCTCCTGGGCAGTCCTGCGTTTCAAAAATTAAAACAAAATTCACTTCTGCTCCTTTTGGGGGAGCCTGGTTTCTCTCCCTTTTTTAGGGGGGAATTGATCCTCTGAAATTGAGGAGGTGCCTTTTTGTCCCAAAAAAGGGAACCCCTTTAAAAAAACCCTTGTGTTTTTTTCTCGAAAATTTTCCCCAACTAAAAGAATTATGACGTGGTAATCGGGGTTTTTGGGGCCTGAAGTGGGTTTTAAAGTGGAACATTGGCTGGAGGGACCAAACATCAGGTGGGGTCCTCACGGACCTAAAATTGGTTTATCTGGAATCAGCCAACACTTAACCAGACAGGCCAGGGGGCCGTTTTTCAATTTTTTAAAATTTTTTATTTTCCCTTTTTTTCCCCGGGCCAAGAATGTTAAGGCGGTGCCCTCTCGAGATTTTCCTTTTCGGATTTCCCCGATTATCTGATCCGCGTTATTTTGAAAGCGGGGTGTTTTTTGCACTGACCAATTTAGCTGGCTCGGATTTTTTTAAAAGGGGAAAAACCAGCGTGCCCTTTTGGGAAATTGTTTGCCCCAGACCGGGAAGAAAAAGGTGTGTTTGGTTCATTTTCCGGTTCCCGTATCCCGGATTTTTTTCCCAAAACTTGGTGAGTCGGTCCTTTTGGGGGCCCTACTTTTTCGGACGTCAGGGGGTTTGTGCAGTCCGGGGGTTCTCTCGCCAAAAATTTTTCCTCGTCTAGGGGTTTGTTATGCCTTTTCCTGTGCCAAGGCCCCGGACCCATATCTAAAAGGATTTTTTTTCCGGGAAACCCCCTTTCTCAGGAATACCTTACTGGTGATTTGTAAAGGGTTTTTTCCAAAGATACATCTTTTGCCATTACCTAATTCCCCTTCCCCCCCCCCCAATGGCCCTTTTTTCTTTCAGCAGTGGTTCGGTTCCCGGGGTTTCCCTGAAACATTGTGTTGACGAGGATCCGTTTTTTCCAATTTTTGGGGACTTTTTGTTAAAAAGGTGTTCAATTTCTTTCTCCCCTTTCTTTTTTTTCCCCCAAGAAAGGAGAAAAAAGAGAGAACAAACCAGACATTGGAGACTTATCTGGATCTTTGTGTCTGCGATCAAGAGACTGGGCTCTTTTTTTTCCTTTGGCTGATTTTTTTTTAAATAAAAGGGAAGTCTGCCACTTTGATTCTCCTTTTTTTTTGCAATTTTTGGGGGTTTACCCTCGATTTTTTTTGGCGACGGAGGCTTCGTCTGTCCGGGTGTTGCTCGTTGTGGAGCGTATGCAGCAGATTTGGGGGGGGAGGGGAGGTTTCCCTCTTCGGAGAAGGCCCCGGGGTTTTCCCCAAACCGGCTAGGAAAAGGGTCCTCTTTAAAGTGGGGACTTGGCTGGTTTTCCCAAGAAAATCCTTATGAGATTCTCTCCAAGTTTTTGCCTAGGTTCATTGGGGCCCTTTAAAAACTGGAGATTCTTAATCCCGTTTCCTTCGTTTACTTTTCCTGGACATTTTTAACCCCTTATGTCCAAGACGGCACAGTTCCCCCCGGACCAGGCGGTTGCAAATCATGCCTTTGATCTAACGCGGAAAAACCCCCGTGGTAATCAGTCCACAGCTGTCAAGACGCGACAGGCCGGAAGCGGTGCGGGGACCTTTTTCCGCGGGGCCCCCCCCCCCCGCGTATTGGGGAGTCAAAAGATGACCAAACACAGCAGCGATCGCGAGGGGGAAACTGAAATTTTTGCTTCTCCGCGCGACGTGCAGGACCGCGCGCGTGGCCCAGGCTTCCTGCATGACAGCCGGGGGCGGAACCCCACCGCCCCTGGTGTTAAAACCCCCCAGCTGGATCCAGCCGATCGCAGAGCTCGGGGGGGGCAGAGGGGGGGGGCTCCCTCTGCCCCCCCAAACGGGGCCCCCCAATGTATTTCAGGGCCCGATCTCTGCCTTGAAGACCCGGGGGGGTTTCATACAACCCCCCGGGCTTACTAAAAAGGGGAACCTTGATCATGGCCCCACTTCCCCCAGTACAATCTGGGCATTGCAAGATTTAACTGCAATAAAAGTAAAAAAAAGAAAGTCCCTAAGGGACAATTAAAAAAAAAAATTTTTTTTAAAAAAAATTTTAAAAAAAAATTAAAAAATATTTTAAAAAAACCCCAAAAAAAACACATTTTATGTAATAAAAAAAAATAAAAAAAAAAAAAAATACAATGTTAGTTCGCCCCCTCCTAAAAATCCCATTATAAAAGCGTAAAACCCATTAACCCTTCGTGAAAGCCGTAAAAAAAAAAAACACAAAAAAGTGAAATAAAAAATTTTTCCCCAACGGTATCATCAACGCTTGGAAAAATGCAATAAAAAACCCATCAAAAAGTCAATATAAATAATATTGGGGCCCCCTGAAAAAATCATCTTGTCCCCAAAAAAAAACTGCTAAAGCATCATCACGAAAAAATAAAAAGTTATAGCTGCGGAATAAAGATGCAAAAAAAAAATTTTTTTTTTTTATAAAATTTTTTTTTGTTTAAAAAACGCCAAAAAAAAAAAAAAAAATAAAAAAATGGTATCGCGTAAAGTAAGTGCCCCAAAATAAAAGCCTTTATCAATTTTTTCCCCCCGGAACGGGGGGAAAAAAAAAAAACAAAATTTCCTAATTCGGTTTTTTTCATTCTGCTTCCACAAAAATCGGAATAGGAAGCGATCAAAAAACTTTTGTGCCCAATAGGTCCAATAAAACGTCACTCGTCCCCAAAAAAAAAGACCTCAATAACTCTGTCGGCCCCAAAAATGGAAAAAAATAGCTTTCAAAAACGGCGATGCAAAAATTTTTTACAAAAAATTATTCCCCAAAAAAAAAACTTTAAAAAAAGTGACAGAAGCAAACATGAAAAAAGGGATAAATCGGGTATCGCTGTAATCGCCCCCACCCCGGGAAAAAGTCCCCAAAAACATAATACCGCACGGGAACGGCGCAAAAAAGAAACCAATTCTTCACCTTTTGTAGATTTTTCATTTTCCCCCCCCAAAATCGCAGTAAGGCGATCACAGGGTTCCCCCCACATAGGGTATCAGCGTACCTGACAAAATGCAAAATAGCTTTTGGGGGTCCTTTTTTTCCTTTCCTTTTTGAAAAAAAAAATTTGGGGCAAAAAGGTCATTTTTGTGGAAAAAAATGATTTTTTTTATTTTAGGCTTACATTAAAATTTCTGGAAGCCCGGGGGGGTTCAAAGTGCTGACCCCACATCTAGAAATTTCCCTTGGGGGGGTTTTTTTAAAAAATGGGGTCTTTGTGGGGGGTTTTATTTTTTGGCACTCAGGGGCCTCCAAGCGCGAATGACACCCGAGACCCTTCCTCAAAGTCTGCATTTAAAAAAGGGGTTCCTTTTCCCTTCCATCTCCGCCATGCATCAAAATGTGGTTCCCCCCCACATATGGAACCGATCAGGACAAATTTTACAAAACTTTTTTGGGGTCCTATTTTCCTGTTTTCCCCCTAAAAAAAAAAATTTGGGGGCAAAAAATTTTTTTTGTGGAAAAAAATATGATTTTTTTATTTTAAAAGGGTCTACGTTTTTAAAATTCTGTGAACACTTGGGGGTTAAAGTGCAACCACACATTAGATAAGTTCCAGGGGGGGTTGTTTCCAAAAAAAAAGCACTTGTGGGGGGTTTTTATGTTTTTTGGGACATCAGGGGGGTTTCCCAAAGTGACATGACACCCCGACCATTCCCCCAAAGTCGCATTTGAAAAAGGCCTCCTTCCCTTTCGAGCTCCCATCGTCAAAAAATGGTTTTCCCCCCCCTATGGGGATCCGTTCAGGACAAATTGCACAATAACTTTTGGGGGGGTTCCCCCTTTTGGAAAAAAAAAAATTGGGGGGGAAAGATCATTTTTGTGGAAAAGAAAAAGATTTTTTAATTTTTTTTGTTACGTTATAATTCTTGAAGCCCTTGGGGGTTATGCTTCACCACACATCAAAAAAAATTCCTTTTGGGGGGTTGTTTCCAAAATGGGGCACTTGGGGGGTTTCCACGTTTAACACACAGGGCTTCCAAAACGAATGGCGTCCAATTTCCGCCAAAAAATCAAATGGCCTGTTCCCTTCCACTCTGCCATTTCCGCCCAAATAGTGGTTATCCCCAAATGGGGGGTCGGTGTAACCTGGGAAAAATTTAAAAAATATTTTTGGGTTTATTTTTCTTTACCCCCTTACAAAATTTAAAAAATTGTGTCTAAAGAAAATTTTGGGAAAAAAAGTTAAATGTTCTTTTTTCCTTCCCATTGTTCAATTCTTGTCAAGTCCTAAAGGGTTAATAAACTTATTTTAAATTGCTTTTTTAAAAAGTTGAGGGGTGCAGTTTTTAGAATGGGACTTTTGGGTTTTTCTGTCATAAATTACCCCTAAAATTTACTTCAAATGTGAGGGGTCCCTAAAAAAATGGTTTTTAAATTTTGTTGGAAAAAGAGAAATTGTGGTCACTTTAACACTTATAACTTCCCAAAAAAAAAATGTTGGTTCCAAAATTTGGATGTAAGTAGCAGGGGAAATGTTTTTATTTAATAATTTTTGTGACAACTTTGATTTATGGCAAAAAAAAAGTTTGAAAATTGCAAAATTTTCAAAAATTTTTCCATATTCCGTTTTTTTTTTTAAAAACGCAAGTTTTATTAAGAAATTTTACCCTATCATGAAATTTAAAAAAGTCCAAAAAAACAATCTCTAATCGCCAAGATCCCCTTAACGTTCCAGAGTTATAACCTCTAAAGAGACGTGGCGAATTGTAAAAATTGGACTGGGGGTTTAAATACAAAAAAGGGTTGGTCATTAAGGGGTTAAAAACCATAACGTGTTCCACAATCCTTATTTAAAGGTTTTCGAGCCGTGTTCCTATGGCGCGCCCCCTGACCCCCTTTTGGTTAGTGTAATCTGGAGTTGTGGTTGAGAAAATATTGGATTCTCGTTTTTTTGACGGAAACTCCAGTAAATTTTGGGAAGTGAAGAATTATGGTCAGGGGGGCAATCTTGGGTGTTTGTTTGGAATCCAGCTAAGATTGACCCCGGTATCACAGAGCTCATCCTGACCGAATGGTTGACAAAGAGGGTTCGGTGCCCCCCCCCAAGGGGGGTACGTTATGAATGTTTTTGGGAAAAGAATTTGGCGAACTCCCTTTTGGTTACAACAGTACTGAACCATTTTTGAGTTTGGCAATCAGGAAGAAGACTGGCTGGAAAAGGGAGGTTTCCCCCCCATCATGGGGTTCCGGGTCAATTTTTTCTTGTCTCAAAATTTTTCCTGGTCCCTTGGAACTTGCGAGTCTTGCCTCTTCTTGTCCTCAGATAAGATATTTCTGTTTTTTTTTTTTTCTCCCTTTCATTTTTCCTGCATTTCGTAGGGTTTTTTCCCCCCCGGGGGCTTGGCTCCTCTTGGTTCATCTGGGCCATTTGTTTGTTCTTTGCCTTTTTCCAGTTTTTTTTTTTGGGGCGGCTTAGTTTTGTTACACCAGAGAACTAATTTAGGGGTAAGGTCGTGTGATCGCAGGTGTTTTTAAAATTTAGCATTGGCTTTTTTTGGGGTTTTTTGGAATTGCAGTAAGTCCCCTTTCCCCACCCTTTTTTGTTAGGCAGTTTGGGGCCCCCGCGTTGCCTACTATTTCTGTCTGTGTCTGTATTTTCTTGCACCCCCCTTCTTTTTTGGGGGGGTTCCCCCATGTTTTTGGGGGATCTTTGGGGGGCAGATAGCTTTCCCTTTCTATTTTTTGGGGAGTTACCTCTAGGCGTGACGAGTGTCTAGGACCAAGGGGGAAAGCTCCCCGGGCCTTTAGTTGTGGGGTTAGTCGGGGTCTACAATCCAAAATTTCCCCAACCTCTTTGGGGTATTGCTGTTTTTGCCTGCTCCCCCGAGCTACCAAACATAAAAATGCCAGCCTCGCAGAAAACCCCCGAAGAATAGTTTCCCCCCCGCTGACAGGAAGGAAGTTTTATGTGGAAGCTTAATTTTTGCTTCCCATTTAATTCATTCACCCGGGGAAACAGGATCATGATGTCAGGGGGGAAACCCGGTCCCCTGAAGTGAAAGTGGGAAAAATCAATGAAGTTACCACGTAACGTTCCCCTCCTGTGCCGGGAGAGGAACCCATTCGGGAGCTTACAGCTGGCAGGCAGCTTAGCTGCGCTGTTTGGCTTAAGGCATTAAAACCCTTTGTGAAGGATTACAGCTGGGACCGACAGGCGGCAGAAGGTAAAATAATGTTGTTTAAAATTTTTTCTTTTTTTCAGGAGACCAAGGCTTTTCAAGGATTACCGTTAAATAAAATGGCAAAAAAGTGTTTTTTCATTAAAATTTTTTTCTTTTTGTGTGCGGTTTTTTTTTTTCCTTCAATAGGTAATAATGAGAGTTTTCAATTGAAGCTTCAATTGTAACCCGGTTAAAGTCACCTTTTAAAAAAGAGGCTTTAAAACCTTATTTTTCCCCTTCGCCACCGTCGGGCAAGGTAGACGGGCTAAGTGCCAAACGGGGGGGAAACTAATTTAGATTTGCCTTTTCTAGGTGGGGGGGGGGAGATGTTAGTAGCCAGGGGGGGGGCCCAAAATAAATGCAAACCCCCCGGGGAATTTTTTTCTGCCCCCCCGCTTCTTGTTGTCTGGTTTGAAAAACCGGGAAAACCGACCATTTTTTTTAAAAAGAATTCCCCCCTTTTTTAACGCCCCCTGTGTGAAATTTTTTCACACATCACTCTGTAATTGTTTTTTGAAAACCATATACAAACTGCATGAAATCCATTGTTAACTTTTTTTAACCATGTGTCTTTCATGTTGGGGTTTGTAATTTCCCCAAAAAACCCAAATTTAACGCGGTATTTTACTATGTGAAAAGTTGAACTTTTAAAATATGTATTTTTATAACCTTCACAATGACAGTATTATATAATAATTGTAGGGATCCGTCTGTAAAAGGAGAGGCCGGGCACGCATAATGAGGCAATTTAAGGCTTTAATCAAAAAATGGGGTTCTGTTTTTTTTACAGGCAACAAAATATGACAAAAATAAATCACAGTCTTTCAGTAGTCAAAACGTCTTAGACCCGGGGGATTTTTAAAAACCGGCCCCTGTTACCTGCTGGTGCTAGGTTTTCAACCCCCAAGGATCTTCCTTAAAAAAACCTTTTTTTCCAAAGATCCCAATCAGTTTTTGAAGGTTCGGCGTCCCTCCCCCGGCTCAAGACGCCAGCTTTCCGTCTGCATCTGTGCGACATCCGTTATGTCAGGGAGCTCGGGGCCCCCTGGCGACTCCCAGACCTCCGTCTCACACAGATCTCCAAGCAGACTCCACCTTTCCCCCAACTCAATCTCCTCCAGTGCTAAAACCCGCCTTACATACTTGTACCACTCCCCCAAAATAAGGTGAACACATGATCGGTCACATGTTCCGACCTATCACAGGTCCTTACACTAACTACAACACAAAATTGTTACATACATTCCCCCCCCCATGGGGGTGTATGTGGGTTAGCCAGTCCCCCCCCCCTCACAACTAATTTGGGGGACCCCAACATAAAAAGAACTCTTAGGGACACAAGTCCAAACATATTCCAAATACAGCGCAGAGGAATCTGCGACACATACTTCCCTTTATAACCCTGCCGGGGTTATCTTATAGCCACAACAGCCTCAATGCTATCCTGAGGGGGTGCACAGGCCCCCCCAGTGCATATGGTTTTTTCACCAATACTCCCCCCCCCTGTTAAAAATTTGGGGGGTTGAACATTCATTACCCGACCAGAGATCCTTTTTCGGCGTCTTGCCCCAAACCGTCTCAGTTGATTTGGGAACATGCAAAACACCTCTTTGTTAGGCCCCCCCGCCCCCGGGGGGGCAGAACAGGGGCCTTTCCTTCGTCGTGTCACCAGCCCCTTTTAAAGCCCCCCCCCCCAAGTGCCCCCTTAAAACCCCCCTTTTTTTTCCCGGGCCGTCACGGTCAAAACCCCTTTTCCAGTGGGGTACGGGTGATGTGAGTCCAAACCCTCTGCCCCTTTTGTCCCCTACAGGGTCTCCCCCTTAAGTCACTCCCCCCGCCCCAAAGAGTCGTCTTCCCCAATTCTCATTCTTCAGCCGTGTACTACCAGTCCCAAGAACCCCTGTCTTCCATATTCGGGGGGGAAAAGAACCCCTCTTTTTTTCCAATCCTGTAAGGGTTTTTGGGCCAGCTTTTTAGGCCAAAATCCAGAAAAAGCCGGGAAAAGGAACCCAAAAGCTTGATATCCATTCAGCACCCACTTCAGACACACCCTCAGGGGTATAAAAGGGGGTGACACGTAGCATCTTGTGTTTTTATTCAACCCCGGGAGCCAGGGGTGAGTCATTCCCGTTTTCAGTTCGTTAAGGAGGGAGAGGATTTTGGCAGTCACTTCCTGTCTTAGTCATTGTTCATTAGTCCGTTGGACTTGGAGGATACTGGGGCTGTTCGTATTTGGGAAAGCTGACATTTCCTAAAAACTCAAGTTTATGTTAAGAGGGGCAGGCGAAGGGCGCGTGGAGAAGGACAGGAAAATGCTTCGGGGCCCGGATTACCTGCACTAATTCCCACACCGGGGTCCAGGCGTTTTTAGCGTTCACGCCTAGTAACAAGAAACCCCGGGGCTTTTGGACCAAGTTCAAATTCCCTAAGGTGATAGTAAACGGAGTCAGGGAGGGGAGGACGGGCAAGGCCGATCGCCCCCCAAGCCTTAGTTTTCCCCAACATTGAAATAAGACATAAAAAGGCTCCACCCCCAAAGTCGGCCGGGGGTTGCAGCTATTGAAACAATGGAGATTGCAGAGTTAACTTCGTTAAAACAAGTTTTTGGCTCACAAAATTTGAATAAAGGGCCCTAACCGCTCGCGGGTTTCCCGAAAAGGGATTTCCCCCCGACCAGCTCCCCGGACCTGCCTGAAAAAACGCAAGAAAAAGGATGGAAAGGTTGCCTTGATGAGCTGCTTTATTACCTACCCCCAAAAACTTCCAGGGCCCCCTCACCTGTGGGAGACCTACCACCCCGCGCCCCATAAATCCCCGTGAAGTCCCTATAGCACGCTGGTCCAATTATCAGATACCACAGGGGGGCGTCACGAACTATCTAATTACAAATCCCCCCTAAATTCCCCCATTGAGACCCCCGGGCACGGACCGACTCTGCCCCATGACAACCCCAAACTTTTCCTGGGCTCGGGGCCGGGGACCCCATAGCCCTGGTATCCACCAGTGGTGCGCTCATCTTCCCGGGGGCACGAACTGGGTCCGAAGCTTGCAAATTGTGAGTCCGGTTGCCTATTTTAAATGTTTTGTGAAAAAAAATGTATTGCTGTTTATATTTTTTTTGGGCCCCCTCCCGCCTTTTTACCCAAAAACGCGCCCCGGGCGCTGGGGGAAAAAGGGGGGCGTACCGAAAGAGCGCGCTGTTTCCGACACGCCCCAACTCTGACGGGCGGAGGCCTGTGCGGCGGGGGAACGTTGACATCAGGCGCCACGACAAAAAGGCCGTCCCCCCCCCCCCTTTGGGCCCGCACGCGCAGCCCGAAAAAAGGGAGGCCCATCAAACGGGGAGCACCAACTGTCGCAGCAACCCCGGAGACGAGCGGCCCCGCCCTTTTGGCCCCAAACCCACCGCTTGGGGTTGTATGCAGGATGGAGGTGCGGCCCCCCCCCTGGTCCCGGGTCCCGCTCATCCGCTAAAACTCCCCACATCCGGGCGAAGGGCCCCTCAGTACAGCGGCGAGCCGACCCCTGCCGGGTTTAAAAAAGGAAAAAATTTTGCATCCTGGACATTACTCAAAAACTGAAAAGCAAAAAGCTGCTGGGGAAAGGACAGTTTGTGGTGCGGTAGAGAGAAGTAGGACTTGGCCCCCGCGACCAAA
>JARQOD010007655.1:3177-38499 GCA_033576555.1 Oophaga sylvatica
GATCAGGAGAGGATGGTTGGGGGCTCTTCTCCATGCAAGGAATGCTTGTGATACACTAAAATTTTGTGCACTTGGGTGAAGAATATCCTAATCATTGACCTTCAAATAAAAAAAAAAACACCAGATGTGGTCACAACATTACACCAGGGTTATCTCAGCAAAATACAGGCCACCTAATCATTACACGAGGGTATCTGAGCAGAACACAGGCCACCTAATCATTACACCAGGGGTATCTGAGCAGAACACAGGCCACCCAATCATTACACGGGGGTATCTGAGCAGAATACAGGCCACCTAATCATTACACGGGGTATCTAAACAGAATACAGGCCACCTAATCATTACACGGGTATCTGAGCAGAATACAGGCCACCTAATCATTACACGGGGGTATCTAAACAGAATACAGGCCACCCAATCATTACACGGGGGTATCTGAGCAGAATTCAGGACACCTAATCATTACACGGGGGTATCTGAGCAGAATACTGGCCAACCAATCATTACACGGGGGTATCTCAGCAGAATACAGGCCACCCAATCATTACACGGGGGTATCTGAGCAGAACACAGGCCACCTAATCATTACACGGGGGTATCTAAACAGAATACAGGCCACCTAATCATTACACGGGGGTATCTGAGCAGAATACAGGCCACCTAATCATTACACGGGGGTATCTAAACAGAATACAGGCCACCCAATCATTACACGGGGGTATCTGAGCAGAATTCAGGACACCTAATCATTACACGGGGGTATCTGAGCAGAATACTGGCCAACCAATCATTACACGGGGGTATCTCAGCAGAATACAGGCCACCTAATCATTACACGGGGGTATCTCAGCAGAATACAGGCCACCCAATCATTACATGGGGGTATCTCAGCAGAATACAAGCCACCTAATCATTACATGGAGGTATCTCAGCAGAATACAGGCCACCCAATCATTACATGGGGGTATCTGAGCAGAATACAGGCCACCAATCATTACACAGGGGAATCTCAGCAGAATACTGGCCAACCAATCATTACACGGGGATTCTCAGCAGAATACAGGCCACCCAATCATTATACGGGGGAATCTCAGCAAATACAGGCCACCCAATCATTACACAGGGAATCTCAGCAGAATACAGACCACCCAATCATTATACGGGGTAATCTCAGCAGAATACAGCCACCCAATCATTACACGGGGAATCTCAGCAGAATACAGACCACCCAATCATTACACGGGTAATCTCAGCAGAATACAGACCACCCAATCATTACACGGGGGTATCTCAGCCAAATACAGGCCACCCAATCAGGTATCCAGGGAATCTCAGCAATACAGGCCACCCAATCATTACACAGGGATATCTCAGCAGAATACAGCCACCCAATCATTACACGGGGTATCCGCAGATACCACCAATCATTACAGGGGAATCTCGCAGAATACAGACCACCCAATCATTACAAGGGGTATCTCAGCAGAATACAGCCACCCAATCATTACAGGGGTATCTCAGCAGAATACAGGCCACCAATCATTACACAGGGGAATCTCACAGAATATACAGGGCTATCCCAATCATTACACGCAGTATTCAGCAGAATACAGACCACCCAATCATTACACGGGGTATCTAGCAGAATACTGGCCACAATCATTCACGGGGATCTCAGCAGAATACAGGCCACCCAATCATTACAGGGGTATCTCAGCAGAATACAGACCACCCAATCATTACACGGGGTATCTCAGCAGAATACTGGCCAAACCAATCATTACACGGGGAATCTCAGCACAAACATGCCACGCCAATCATTACAAGGGGTACCTCAGCAGAATCTGGCCACCCAATCATTCACGGGGGAATCTCAGCAGAATACAGGCCACCCAATCATTACACGGGGGTATCTCAGCAGAATACGGCCACCAATCATTACGGGGTATCTCAGCAAATACAGCCACCAATCATTCACGGGATCTCACAAATACGCCACATCTACACGGGGCCTCAAATACGACCAAATTACGGCACCACAAACAGGCAACCCAAATATTCACAGATCTACAGAATACAGCAAATATACACGTATTAGCGAATACTGCCACAATACGGCAATCTCACAGGAATCGCCACAATCATACACTAAGGGGATCTCAGCAGAATACAGCCACCCAATCATTACACGGGGGTATCTCAGCAGAATACAGCCACCCAATCATTACACGGGGATTTCAGCAGAATACAGCACCAATCATTACACGGGGATCTCAGCAGAATACAGGCCACCCAATCATTATACGGGGGATCTCAGCAGAATACAGGCCACCCAATCATTACACAGGGGATCTCCAGAACGAATATACAGGCAATCTACAGAATACAGACACCAATCATTACACGAGGTATTCAGCGAATCTACAACCACCATATTCAACTGGACTCAATACGGATCCACATAACAGGGCCACAATATTGCACGAATCTACAGAATAGCCCAATACACAGAATCTAACGATACACAATATGACAAGATATTACAGAATCGACCACAATCATACACGATATCAGAGTAACAGCGACCCAACATTACACAGAGGTATCTCAGCAGAATAGGCCACCATCATTACCGTACTCAGGAATCGCACCAATCATACCAGATTCACGGGGTACAGCACAATATACCAGAATCTACGAAATCCACAAATACACGCGATATCTCGGGTACCCAATAGGCAATCTTCAGAGTAGCCACCAATTACAGGAATCTCAGAGGATCCACCAAATACAGCAGATCTACAGATTGCACCCAACATTACACAGGGGGTATCTCAGCAGAATACGGCCACAATCATTACACGGGTAAACTCAGCAGAATACGCCAACCACATTACAGGGGAACCACAATACACCGCAATCAATAACGGAATCACAGAATATGCCCCCAATAAACCAGTATTCACGAATCAGCACGAATCATTACACGGGGAATCTCAGCAGAATACTGGCCACCAATCATTACCGGGGATCTCAGCAGAATACAGGCCACCCAATCATTACGGGAATCTCAGCAGAATACAGGCCACCCAATCATTACACGGGGAATCTAGCAGAAACGCCAACAAACGGTTACCAGGGAATTCAGCAATCATACACATATTCAGAGGATCAGCAAATCATCCACGATCTCAAAACAGCCCCCAAATACTGGCCACAAATAACACGGGAATCTCAGAGAATCAGCAAATTTCACGAGTCTCACAGGATCCACAATCATACCTACTCAGGAAAGGCATCTCAGGATCAGCAACAGGGCAATACAGCCACCCAATCATTACACGGGGATCTCAGCAGAATACGGCCACCAATCATTACACAGGGGAATCTCAGCAGAATCTGGCACCCAATCATTACACGGGGATCTCAGCAGAATACAGACCACCCAATCATTACACGGGGGTATCTCAGCAGAATACGCCACCAATCATTACACAGGGATCTCAGCAGAATACAGACCAACCAATCATTACACGGTATTCAGCAATATCACAATCCAAGATCACAATATAACGGGGGATCTCAGCAGAATACATGCCACCAATCATTACAGGGGAATTCAGCAGAATACAGCCACCCAATCATTAACGGGGGAATCTCAGCAGAAACGCACCAATCATTCACGGGGGTATCTCAGCAACGCCACCCAATCATTACAGGGTACACAAATAGGCCACCAATCAACACGGAATCTACGAATCGGCCACCATCATTACACGGGGAATTCAGCAGAATCGGCCACCAATCATTACAGGGATTCAGCAGAATACCAACTCCAATCATACACGAGATCTAGCAACAGACCCAATACAGGGTATCTCGCAGAATACGCCACCAATCATAACGGGAATCTCAGCAAAAAGCCACCCATATCCAGGATCCACAAATACAGGCCACCAAATACAGGGGATTCAGCAAATACAGGCACCCAATCATTACACGGGATTCAGCGAATAAACAAGGGCACCCACATTACAGGCACCACAGAATACGGCACCATCATACCACGTATTACAGAATAACACACCCATCATACACGGGGGTATCTCAGCAGAATATGGCCAACAATCATTACACGGGGAATCTCAGCAGAATACTGGACCACCTAATCATTACACGAAGGTATCTCAGCAGAATACAGACCACCCAATCATTACACGGGGGTATCTCAGCAGAATACTGGCCAGCCAATCATTACACAGGGGAATCTCAGCAGAATACATGGCCACCAATCATTACACGGGGATTCTCAGCAGAATACAGGCCACCAATCATTATACGGGGGAATCTCAGCAGGAATACAGGCCACCCAATCATTACACAGGGGTATCTCAGCAGAATACAGGCCACCCAATCATTACACGGGGGTATCTCAGCAGATACAGCACCCAATCATTACACGGGGTATCTCAGCAGAATAAGCCACCCAATCATTACACGGGGTATCTCAGCAGAATACAGCCACCCAATCATTACACGGGTATCTCAGCAGAATAAGCCACCAATCATTATACGGGGAATCTCAGCAGAATACGCCACCCAATCATTACACGGGGAATCTCAGCAGATACAGGCCACCAATCATTACACGGGGATCTCAGCAGAATACAGACCACCCAATCATTCACGGGGGTATCTCAGCAGAATACAGCCACCCAATCATTACACGGGGGTATCTCAGCAGATACAGGCCACCAATCATTACAGGGGAATCTCAGCAGAATACTGGCCACCCATCATTACACAGGTATCTCAGCAGAATACAGACCCCATCATTACACGGGGGTATCTCAGCAGATACGCACCAATCATTACAGGGGGAATCTCAGCAGAATACGCCACCAATCATTACACGAAGGTATCTCAGCAGAATACAGACCACCCATCATTACACAGAGGTATCTCAGCAGAATACTGGCCAACCAATCATTACACGGGGAATCTCAGCAGAATACATGCCACCCAATCATTACACGGGGGATCTCAGCAGAATACGGCCACCCAATCATTACACGGGGGAATCTCAGCAGAATACGCCACCATCATTACACGGGGATCTCAGCAGAATACGCCCAATCATTCACGGGTATCTCAGCAGATACAGCCACCCAATCATTACACGGGTATCTCAGCAGAATAGGCCACCAATCATTACACGGGGATCTCAGCAGAATACTGCCACCAATCATTACACGGGTATTCAGCAGAATATGGCCACCCAATCATTCACGAGGGTATCTCAGCAGAATACAGGCACCAATCATTACACGGGGGTATCTCAGCAGAATACTGGCAACAATCATTAACGGGGGATCTCAGCAGAATACGGCCACCAATCATTACACGGGTATCTCAGCAGAACGCACCCATCATTAACGGGGTATCTCAGCAGAATAGCACCAATCATTACACGGGGAATCTCAGCAGAATACGGCCAACCAATCATTACACGGGGATCTCAGCAGATACGCCACCCAATCATTAACGGGGATCTCAGCAGAATACGGCCCAACATTACGGGGATCTCAGCAGAATACGCCACAATCATTACACGGGGGATTCAGCAGAATACAGACACCCAATCATTACACGGGTATCCAGCAGATACAGACCACCAATATTAACGGGTATCTCAGCAGAATACGGCCACCAATCATTACACGGGGATCTCAGCAGATACAGCCACCAATCATTAACGGATCTCAGCAGAATACGGCCACCCAATCATTACACGGGATTCAGCAGAAAGGCACCAATCATACAGGGGATTCAGCAGAATACGCCACCCAATCATTACACGGGTTCTCAGCAGAATACAGCCACCAATCATTACACGGGATTCAGCAGAATAGGCCACCAATCATTACGGGGATCTCAGAGAATATGGCCACCCAACATTACACGAAGGTATCTCAGAGAATACAGACACCCATCATTACACGGTATTCAGCAGAATATGGCCACCAATCATTACCGGGAATTCAGCAGAATACAGCCACCCAATCATTACACGGGGTATCTCAGCAGATACGGCACCAATCATTACCGGGATCTCAGCAGAATACGGCCACCATCATTAACGGGGGAATCTCAGCAGAATACGGCCACCCAATCATTACACGGGGTATCTCAGCAGAATAGGCCCCCAATATTACACGGGATCTCAGCAGAATCGGCCACCCATCTTACCGGGGGATCTCAGCAAATACGGCACCCAATCATTACACGGGATCTCAGCGAATACGGCCACCCAATCATTACAGGTATCTCAGCAGATCGGCCACCCAATCATTACACGGGGGAATCTCAGCAGAATACGCACCATCATTACACGGGAATCTCAGCAGAATAGGCACCCATCATTACACGGGGATCTCAGCAGAATACAGGCCACCAATCATTACACGGGGGATCAGCAGAATACTGGCCAACCAACATTAACGGGGGAATCTCAGCAGAATACAGCACCCAATCATTACACGGGATCTCAGCAGAATACAGGCCACCCAATCTTCCGGGATCTAGCAGAATACGGCCACCATCTTACACGGGGGAATTCAGCAGAATCGGCCACAATCATTACACAGGATCTCAGCGAATATGGCCACAATCATTCGGGATCTCAGCAGATAAGGCCACCAATCATTACACGGGGGTTCTCAGCAGAATACTGGCCACCAATCATTACCGGGGGATTCAGCAGAATACAGCACCAATCATTACACGGGTATCTCAGCAGAATCGCCACCCAATCATTACACGGGTATTCAGCAGAATAGCAACCAATCATTACACGGGGAATCTCAGCAGAATACTGCCACCAATCATTACACGAGATATCTCAGCAGAATACAGCCACCCAATCATTACACGGGGGAATCTCAGCAGAATACAGGCCACCCAATCATTACAAAAAAAAAAAAAAAAAAAAAAAAAAAAAAAAAAAAAAAAAAAAAAAAAAAAAAAAAAAAAAAAAAAAAAAAAAAAAAAAAAAAAAAAAAAAAAAAACCCCCCCCCCCCCCCCCCCCCCCCCCCCCCCCCCCCCCCCCCCCCCCCCCCCCCCCCCCCCCCCCCCCCCCCCCCCCCCCCCCCCCCCCCAATCATTACACGGGGTATCTCAGCAGAATACAGGCCACCCAATCATTACACGGGGAATCTCAGCAGAATACTGGCCACCCAATCATTACACGAAGGTATCTCAGCAGAACTACAGACCACCCAATCATTACACGGGGGATATCTCAGCAGAATACTGGCCAACCAATCATTACACGGGGGAATCTCAGCAGAATACAGACCACCCAATCATTACACGAAGGTATCTCAGCAGAATACAGACCACCCAATCATTACACAGAGGTATCTCAGCAGAATACTGGCCAACCAATCATTACACGGGGGAATCTCAGCAGAATACATGCCACTCAATCATTACACAGAGATATCTCAGCAGAATACTGGCCACCCAATCATTACACGGGGAATCTCAGCAGAATATAGGCCACCCAATCATTACACGGGGTATCTCAGCAGAATACTGGCCACCCAATCATTACACGGGGGTATCTCAGCAGAATACAGGCCACCCAATCATTACACAGGGTAATCTCAGCAGAATGCTGGCCACCCAATCATTACACGGGGGTATCTCAGCAGAATACAGACAACCCAATCATTACACGGGGGTATCTCAGCAGAATACTAGCCACCCAATCATCACACAAAGGTATCTCAGCAGAATACAGACCACCCAATCATTACACGGGGGTATCTCAGCAGAATACTGGCCAACCAATCATTACACGGGGAATCTCAGCAGAATACAGACCACCCAATCATTACACGAAGGTATCTCAGCAGAATACAGACCACCCAATCATTACACGGGGGTATCTCAGCAGAATACTGGCTAACCAATCATTACACGGGGAATCTCAGCAGAATACAGGCCACCCAGAAACATTCAGCTCAGTGGGTGACACATCTGAGTGGGCCTCTAACCAGGTAACTGTGTGTACAACTTTGGTGCACAGATTAATCATAGGAATAGGGGAACCTCAGCAGATGACCGCTCTGCTACTGAAAATCTCTTAACAAAGATTAACACTGATATTACCGCCATACAGTGACATATAGTGGTAGATACCGGCCCTGCAGAACATATAAGAGGTGACTTACAGCTGACGTTCTTTCCGATAGAGTCATTCACTTTTCCCATATTTTCCATCTGGCCCAGACCGACATGACGACTTCTCCAGCCAGGACTCGTCTGCAGAGATTACAACACAGACACATCTGACCTCTGACATTTCAGGCACCGTCCCCATCTATCCCCAACCTGCACAAACCCCTCATCCTGCTGATACCTCATCATTGAGCCCCTGCTGTATGTGTCCCTATTACTGATCCTTTTAGTGCCCCACATAGTAATGCCACCACTGTGCCTCTTACAATGTAAAATGCCGCCTTTGTGCCCTTCAGATGGTAAAATTTCACCATAAAAAATATGAATGCCCTGTGCCAATGCCCTAGAAAACAGTGTCCACATTTCGCCCCTAATAATAATAACGAGTATTCCCAGCTGACAGTCACAATACCCCGAGTGCCCTATAATGTAACAATTATGCTTCTTAAATGCCCACGTAACATTTACTAATGTCCCAAGTCCCCCAATGTATAATTCCCCTCTACACAGCAATGTGGGCCTTACAGTAGCCGCTTCCACTGTATGAAAGCACCAAATAGCTCCCCCACACTGTAAGATGGCCCCCAGTAGTCGCCCAATGTATGATGGCCCTCAGTAGCCCCCACACTGTAAGATGGCCCCCAGTAGTCGCCCAATGTATGATGGCCCTCAGTAGCCCCACACTGTAAGATGGCCCCCAGTAGTCCCCCAATGTATGATAGCCCTCAGTAGCCCCCACACTGTAAGATGGCCCCCAGTAGTCCCCCAATGTATGATTGCCCTCAGTAGCCCCCACACTGTAAGATGGCCCCCAGTAGTCCGCCAATGTATGATGGCCCTCAGTAGCCCCCACACTGTAAGATGGCCCCCAGTAGTCGCCCAGTGTATGATGGCCCTCAGTAGCCCCACACTGTAAGATCGCCCCCAGTAGTCCCCCAGTATATGATGGCCCTCAGTAGCCCCCACACTGTAAGATGGCCCCCAGTAGTCGCCCAGTGTATGATGGCCCTCAGTAGCCCCCACACTGTAAGATGGCCCCCAGTAGTCGCCCAATGTATGATGGCCCTCAGTAGCCCCCACACTGTAAGATGGCCCCCAGTAGTCCCCCAATGTATGATAGCCCTCAGTAGCCCCCACACTGTAAGATGGCCCCCAGTAGTCCCCCAATGTATGATTGCCCTCAGTAGCCCCCACACTGTAAGATGGCCCCCAGTAGTCCCCCAATGTATGATGGCCCTCAGTAGCCCCCACACTGTAAGATGGCCCCCAGTAGTCGCCCAGTGTATGATGGCCCTCAGTAGCCCCCACACTGTAAGATCGCCCCCAGTAGTCCCCCAGTATATGATGGCCCTCAGTAGCCCCCACACTGTAAGATGGCCCCCAGTAGTCGCCCAGTGTATGATGGCCCTCAGTAGCCCCCACACTGTAAGATGGCCCCCAGTAGTCGCCCAATGTATGATGGCCCTCAGTAGCCCCCACACTGTAAGATGGCCCCCAGTAGTCCCCCAATGTATGATAGCCCTCAGTAGCCCCCACACTGTAAGATGGCCCCCAGTAGTCCCCCAATGTATGATAGCCCTCAGTAGCCCCCACACTGTAAGATGACCCCCAGTAGTCCCCCAATGTATGATTGCCCTCAGTAGCCCCCACACTGTAAGATGGCCCCAGTAGTCCCCCAATGTATGATGGCCCTCAGTAGCCCCCACACTGTAAGATGACCCCCAGTAGTCCCCCAATGTATGATGGCCCTCAGTAGCCCCCACACTGCAAGATGCCCCCCGTAGTCCCCAATGTATGATAGCCCTCAGTAACCCCCACACTGTAAGATGGCCCCCAGTAGTCACCCAGTGTATGATGGCCCTCAGTAGCCCCCACACTGTAAGATGGCCCCCAGTACTCCCCCAATGTATGATGGCCCTCAGTAGCCCCCACACTGTAAGATGGCCCCCAGTAGTCCACCAATGTATGATAGCCCTCAGTAGCCCCCACACTGTAATATGGCCCCCAGTAGTCCCCCAATGTATGATAGCCCTCAGTAGCCCCCACACTGTAAGATGGCCCCAGTAGTCCCCCAATGTATGATAGCCCTCAGTAGCCCCACACTGTAAGATGGCCTCCAGTAGTCCTCCAATGTATGATAGCCCTCAGTAGCCCCCACACTGTAAGATGGCCCCCAGTAGTCCCCCAGTATATGATGGCCCTCAGTAGCCCCCACACTGTAAGGTGGCCCCCAGTAGTCGCCCAGTGTATGATGTCCCTCAGTAGCCCCCACACTGTAAGATGGCCCCCAGTAGTCCCCCAGTATATGATGGCCCTCAGTAGCCCCCACACTGTAAGATGGCCCCCAGTAGTCGCCCAGTGTATGATGGCCCTCAGTAGCCCCCACACTGTAAGATGGCCCCCAGTAGTCCCCCAGCATATGATGGCCCTCAGTAGCCCCACACTGTAAGATGGCCCCAGTAGTCCCCCAATGTATGATTGCCCTCAGTAGATTGACACCAGGCCGAAGATCAATCCAACGGGATTTATGGAGACAGGGAGCACAGAACATAAAATATCAATAGCTTAAGAGTACACAATGTGTCCACACCAAGAGGGAAACAGTGCAGAGGGCGCCACCCGGTAATCCGACACCAAGAGGGAAACCGTGCCGGGGGCGCCACCCGGTAATCCGACACCAAGAGGGAAACAGTGCCGGGGGCGCCACCCGGTAATCCGACACCAAGAGGGAAACAGTGCCGGGGCGCCACCCGGTAATCCGACACCAAGAGGGAAACAGTGCCAGGGGGGCCACCCGGTAATCCGACACCAAGAGGGAAACAGTGCTGGGGGCACCACCCAGTAATCCGACACCAAGAGGGAAACCGTGCCGGGGGCGCCACCCGGTAATCCGACACCAAGAGGGAAACAGTGCCGGGGGCGCCACCCGGTAATCTGACACCAAGAGGGAAACAGTGCCGGGGGCGCCACCCGGTAATGCGACACCAAAAGGGAAACAGTGCCGGGGGCGCCACCCGGTAATCTGACACCAAGAGAGAAACAGTGCCAGGGGTGCCACCCGTTAATCCGACGCCAGGGAAAAGATAAAATAATCCTGGGATGAGTTCAATGGATCCAACAGATGAGGGACATAACACCATTCCACGTGGCAGCTTTTAACCCTCCACCCACGGGCACTAGGATCTCGCCTCAGCCTAATGTGTGGCCCAGCTGCGCTTGGTACACATGTTTCCAGGAGTGTGCACAGAAAAGGTAATAGCAAAATCTGATATTCATTCACAACACTCACACTTTCCTAGATTACCACCAGAGGGAACCTTAGACTATTTAAGGGTGTGAGGTAGGCAGCAGTGAGTTCAGTTCCTGTTGGTTCATTCCAGACTGGAGGGAGTTGGAGGTAGTCTGAGGACGGAGATTTCCTGTCAGAGACATTCTAGGAGAGAGAGAGAGAGATTGCAAGCTGATATCTTGGAACATCTAGACTGTTAGTACCCTATGCAAGTGGAAAGTGACTCTCGGAGCGAGCACGAAATCAGTCTGACGGAAGGTCCTGATAGCCGCTCTGGACAGAGTTCAAGAAGGAACAGAAGGAAGGGGGACTACAGTTTGCAGAACATCGAGTTAACTGAGGATCGGTCAGTGAGCTTTGGATGGGAGGAAGCTGATGGCAATACCTACTGCTGCCCCGTGCTTATGTTAAGGATAAGAGTAGGGCGACGGGCGAGTGGTGACCCTAGGAAGGAGTGACTTCGGTGACAGAACACCCTCACTCAATTTAACCGGACACCGGGTCCGAAGTATTGCTAGTACCTTTACGGCTAGTGGTAGAAACACCGGAATCCCTGCTGGACTTCAAGTCACAGAGGGTAGCCCTAAGTGCCGATACGTAACCGGGGTCAGGCAGAACAGGAGTCGGGTCTGCAGCCATATAGACTTAGTTCTTGCCAGAAGAAGACTTCCACCACAATGTTAGCCGGGCGAAGCTGTCTTGCTTAGAGTTAAACTTGACTTCACGCAAGTTAGGACTCATACACTTTAAAGGGAAAGGAGGCCTTAAACCTACTTGGCAATTACCTGGATGTGCATACTCCCCCCTGAGCAGCTTCCCGGGGCATACCTGCAACCATCACCAGTAAAGGTATGGAAAGAGATTGGCTTGTGTGTGACTGACTTATTGCCTGCACCCTGCACTGCCATTTCACCCTGAGGGATCCATCTAGTCTCACCTGTGGGAGACCTACCACCTTGCTGCCCCAACCCTCAGAGGATTCACCCTGCAGCGCTGGTCACCCGATCAGAAACCACAGGTGGCGTCACGAACTATTCCTAAAATCCCCTGTAAATATCCCCCTTTGTATGAGCGCCCAGGGCAACGGACCGAGCTGTGCTACTTGTGACATTCCCCATAGACTTCAACGGGCTCGGTGCCGAGTACCCCATAACCCTGGTGTTGTGCGACTCACTAAGGTCCTAGTTAATGGCCCGTCAACACCCAACAACAGTCTTTAGATTCAGTCCTCAAATCCAGCAGGGTGGTGAGATGTCACAATTCCATGTGGCAAAATATTCTCCAATCTCCATACATGATACCAGGATCCAGCCATAGCTGCAGATCCCTGTCCTTAAAAGCACACAGCATCAACTACCTGAACATGTGGCTTATTGTCCTACCACTCTAAAGGTACCGTCACACTCAGCGATGCAACAGCGATACCGACAATGATACGACCTGGCAGGGATCGTTGCTGCGTCGCTATGTGGTCGCTGGTGAGATGCCAAACAGTCAGATCTTCCCAACGACGTAGCAACGATCGGCGACCCGTAGCGACCTGTGTAACGATGTGTCTCCTATGTGTCTCAGTGCAGAGTCGCTAGCGATCTCGCTTAGTGTGACAGTACCTTAAGAACATTCCAGAAACCCTGTCTGCAGTCTCTGTACAGGTTTGTGTATTGGTGATGCCCCCTGCAGAGTGGAACAAAGACCAGCATGTCCCCACCAGATAGAGGCAAGGAATGCTAATGTAAGCCTGTACAGTATGGACCCTGTGTACAGGCTGGGGTGACTCTCTGTTACAACCCTCTGTTACAACCCTTCCCCCCTCAAGTAGTGTACAGACTAGTGACCTCAACAGGTCGCTTGTCAAGTACGCGTAGACATGGCCGACATGACTCATGTCTCCTGTCTGGAGAATCCATCAGCATTTGTGTCGACTGCCTCATCTTTAGTGTATGGGGAAGTTGTAGGGTTGAAGGCCGGGCTCCATTTTACATTCTCTTTGACTTACTCTGCTTCATGCACCCACAAATCGACATTGTAGCTCTCCCACATCATTTCCTAGGACAATATCCGCAGGCAGGCTGCTCATCACCCCAACCACACATTGCTTTACCCCAAAGCCAAAGTCCAGTTCTACACTTGCTTTTGGGATATTCCTCCATTGGCCTCCAGCTAATTCAATGGTAATCCCTGGTCCATGCTGTAGTGCCTCTGGCCGAACCACTCTGGGATCGGCTATGGTGAGAAATGCCCCAGAGTCACAAAAGCCAAGAACTCTCCGACCGTCCAGCACGACCTCCTGTAAGTGCTTTCCTTGAGGATTAAAGGATCTCGTGGCTGTGGCCCGCACCCCATAAACCCCTAATGGTATAACATGGCTGCCTGAGCCATTAGGCAAGTTAATTTGGAGGGGTGGCACCTCTTCCTTCATTGTATTTGGCTGTAAATAATTGATAGGCCAATTTGGTGCAGGGTCACTCCTCAATTGACCCTGAAGGCAGGTGTCTTGCAGATTCTCAGGCTGCCCACATCGGTAACATCTGTGCTGTGTCACACTCCTTCCCATATGCCATCTGGGGATAGAGGTAAGGGAACCTGGAGGCTGATATCAATGTGAAGGTGCACAAGGTGGTTGTTGGGGTTGAGACCGACTTCTCCACTTGATACCTGGGCATGTGGCCTACAGATGCTCGGAATGCCCACATCCATAACACCTGCGTTCTACTTCTTTCTCTCCTTGTTGCATTCCAGAGGAAGAAGCAGGACTAGCAGGAAGGGGAGTCACATGGGTATCAACATGAGGTGGTGGTCTAGTGGGACAGCAAACTTTGGGGACTCAAGGACAAGAGACCACTGGTGGTGGGGTGCTGGTGCTAGAGAAACAGAAGGAACGATACCTTCATCTGCGGGTATAGCCCCGGCCGGGTATACGGTAGCTTACTGTAAGGACCTAATGGTGACCACTTAACACCGCACTCAGCCCGAGAAAGGAATTCACCAGTTATGCTTGATGTGAATATGGCCATCTGCCCTCATTTTATTTACTCTCTATAATCTCTGGCTGCCAAGACCTCAGATTTCATGTCTCTGCTTCTTGCGTACACTTATTTTTTGGGCAGTTTTCCTAGTTGTTCAGCAATCACTGTCTACAATTCTTTATATTCTTTATGTACCATGGTGGTCACTCGTACCAGCTCTTCTGATAAAGAGGGACATATTAGTCTCTCACAGAGAAGATATCATAATGAGGGACATCTTCTCCATGATGCCAAATATCTTTCATATTTAACACCATGTTGCCTACTGTCAGGCATCGGGGGGATGAAGTTTGCCCCCCAGTTGTCAGGAATTTATATATTATATATGTGGTCGGATGATATATAAATCAACGCTAAACTAAGGATATTGTACGAACAACAAAGAGCATCTCTCCAACAAATAGTGGGCGCCTCATCAACAACTAGGATGCCCCTCGCCAACACCAAGGAGGTACTTCATCAAACACAAAATCATGTCTTACCAACAACCAGGGGGTTACTCATCAACGACTAAAAGTCGCCTCATCAACAACTAGGGGTCACTTTACCAACATCTAGGGGATGCCTCTACAACAAATAAGGAGCACCTCAGAAATAAGGACGAGATACCTCACCAACAACTATGGGATCAGACCTCTTCTGGATACTGTGTCCAGTTCTGGGCACCACATTGTAAAAAAGACATTGAAAAACTGGAGCAAGTTCAGAGAAGAACGACCATGATGGTGAGCGAACTGCAAACCATGTCCTATGAGGAACGGTTAAAGGATCTGGGAATATTTAGCTGCAAAAAAGAAGACTGAAGGCCCCGTCACATATAACGAGATCGCTAGCGAGATCGTTGATACGTCACGGGTTTTGTGACGCAATAACGATTTCGCTAGCGATCTCGTTACGTCTGACAGGTAGCAACGATCAGGCCCCTGCTGTGAGATCGCTGATTGTTACAAAGCTTCCTGGACCATTCCTGGGTCGTTGCGCTCCCGCTGGGCAGTGTGCATCGCTGTATGTGACACCTAACCAACGACCTCGTTAGCGATTCAGAACTGGGACACGTAGGCGTGCATAAATTGGACTTCTCCGCGCCCCTCATCCCCGATTGGTGGTCGCTACAGCGTTCTCATTTCCCGCCATGCACAAAGAAAGCAACAAAATAGCGATTCCATCCTTTGTTTCTGACCTCGTGCTGAATTGCAGATCTTAGCAGAATTCTCCGGGTTGTGTAGAGTCACAGCCGAAGAACACTACAATCCACAAACCAGAACGCTTGTCAGGAACAAAGCCCAGATGAATGGATACAGAGTCACAGCCGAAGAACACTACAATCCACAAACCAGAACGCAAACAGGAACAAAGCCCAGATGAATGGAGACAGAGTCACAGCCGAAGAACACTACAATCCACAAACCAGAACGCAAACAGGAACAAAGCCCAGATGAATGGAGACAGAGTCACAGCCGAAGAACACTACAATCCACAAACCAGAACGCAAACAGGAACAAAGCCCAGATGAATGGAGACAGAGTCACAGCCGAAGAACGCTGCTACGATCCGAACCAGAACGCTTGTCAGGAACAAAGCCCAGATGAATGGAGACAGAGTCACAGCCGAAGAACACTACAATCCACAAACCAGAACGCAAACAGGAACAAAGCCCAGATGAATGGATACAGAGTCACAGCCGAAGAACACTACAATCCACAAACCAGAACGCTTGTCAGGAACAAAGCCCAGATGAATGGATACAGAGTCACAGCCGAAGAACACTACAATCCACAAACCAGAACGCAAACAGGAACAAAGCCCAGATGAATGGAGACAGAGTCACAGCCGAAGAACACTACAATCCACAAACCAGAACGCAAACAGGAACAAAGCCCAGATGAATGGAGACAGAGTCACAGCCGAAGAACACTACAATCCACAAACCAGAACGCAAACAGGAACAAAGCCCAGATGAATGGATACAGAGTCACAGCCGAAGAACACTACAATCCACAAACCAGAACGCTTGTCAGGAACAAAGCCCAGATGAATGGATACAGAGTCACAGCCGAAGAACACTACAATCCACAAACCAGAACGCAAACAGGAACAAAGCCCAGATGAATGGAGACAGAGTCACAGCCGAAGAACACTACAATCCACAAACCAGAACGCAAACAGAACAAAGCCCAGATGAATGGAGACAGAGTCACAGCCGAAGAACACTACAATCCACAAACCAGAACGCAAACAGGAACAAAGCCCAGATGAATGGAGACAGAGTCACAGCCGAAGAACGCTGCTACGATCCGAACCAGAACGCAAACAGGAACAAAGCCCAGATGAATGGAGACAGAGTCACAGCCGAAGAACACTACAATCCACAAACCAGAACGCAAACAGGAACAAAGCCCAGATGAATGGAGACAGAGTTACAGCCGAAGAACACTACAATACACAAACCAGAATGCTTGTCAGGAACAAAGCCCAGATGAATGGATACAGAGTCACAGCTGAAGAACGCTGCTACGATCCGAACCAGAACGCAAACAGGAACAAAGCCCAGATGAAAGGATACAGAGTCACAGCCGAAGAACGCTGCTACAATCCGAACCAGAACGCAAACAGGAACAAAGCCCAGATGAATGGATACAGAGTCACAGCCAAAGAACGCTGCTACGATCCGAACCAGAACGCTTGTCAGGAACAAAGCCCAGATGAATGGATACAGAGTCACAGCCGAAGAACGCTGCTACAATCCGAACCAGAACGCAAACAGGAACAAAGCCCAGATGAATGGATACAGAGTCACAGCCAAAGAACGCTGCTACGATCCGAACCAGAACGCAAACAGGAACAAAGCCCAGATGAATGGATACAGAGTCACAGCCGAAGAACGCTGCTACAATCCGAACCAGAACGCAAACAGGAACAAAGCCCAGATGAATGGATACAGAGTCACAGCCAAAGAACGCTGCTACGATCCGAACCAGAACGCTTGTCAGAAACAAAGCCCAGATGAATGGATACAGAGTCACAGCCGAAGAACACTGCTACGATCCGAACCAGAACGCAAACAGGAACAAAGCCCAGATGAATGGAGACAGAGTCACAACCGAAGAACGCTGCTACGATCCGAACCAGAACGCTTGTCAGGAACAAAGCCCAGATGAATGGATACAGAGTCACAGCCGAAGAACGCTGCTACGATCCGAACCAGAACGCTTGTCAGGAACAAAGCCCAGATGAATGGATACAGAGTCACAGCCGAAGAACGCTGCTACGATCCGAACCAGAACGCTTGTCAGGAACAAAGCCCAGATGAATGGATACAGAGTCACAGCCGAAGAACGCTGCTACGATCCGAACCAGAACACTTGTCAGGAACAAAGCCCAGATGAATGGAGACAGAGTCACAGCCGAAGAACGCTGCTACGATCCGAACCAGAACGCTTGTCAGGAACAAAGCCCAGATGAATGGATACAAGGTCACAGCCGAAGAACGCTGCTACGATCCGAACCAGAACACTTGTCAGGAACAAAGCCCAGATGAATGGATACAGAGTCACAGCCGAAGAACGCTGCTACGATCCGAACCAGAGCGCTTGTCAGGAACAAAGCCCAGATGAATGGATACAGAGTCACAGCAGAAGAACGCTGCTACGATCCGAACCAGAACGTTTGTCAGGAACAAAGCCCAAATTAATGGATACAGAGTCACAGCCGAAGAACGCTGCTGCGATCCGAACCAGAACGCTTGTCAGGAACAAAGCCCAGATGAATGGAGACAGAGTCACAGCCGAAGAACGCTGCTACGATCCGAACCAGAACGCTTGTCAGGAACAAAGCCCAGATGAATGGATACAGAGTCACAGCCGAAGAACGCTGCTACGATCCGAAACCAGAACGCTTGTCAGGAACAAAGCCCAGATGAATGGATACAGAGTCACAGCCGAAGAACGCTGCTACGATCCGAACCAGAACGCAAACAGGAACAAAGCCCAGATGAATGGATACAGAGTCACAGCCGAAGAATGCTGCTACGATCCGAACCAGAACGTTTGTCAGGAACAAAGCCCAAATGAATGGATACAGAGTCACAGCCGAAGAACGCTGCTGCGATCCGAACCAGAACGCTTGTCAGGAACAAAGCCCAGATGAATGGAGACAGAGTCACAGCCGAAGAACGCTGCTACGATCCGAACCAGAACGCTTGTCAGGAACAAAGCCCAGATGAATGGATACAGAGTCACAGCCGAAGAACGCTGCTACGATCCGAAACCAGAACGCTTGTCAGGAACAAAGCCCAGATGAATGGATACAGAGTCACAGCCGAAGAACGCTGCTACGATCCGAACCAGAACGCAAACAGGAACAAAGCCCAGATGAATGGATACAGAGTCACAGCCGAAGACCGCTGCTACGATCCGAACCAGAACGCTTGTCAGGAACAAAGCCCAGATGAATGGATACAGAGTCACAGCCGAAGAACGCTGCTACGATCCGAACCAGAACGCTTGTCAGGAACAAAGCCCAGATGAATGGATACAGAGTCACAGCCGAAGAACGCTGCTACGATCCGAAACCAGAACGCTTGTCAGGAACAAAGCCCAGATGAATGGATACAGAGTCACAGCTGAAGAACGCTGCTACGATCCAAAACCAGAACGCTTGTCAGGAACAAAGCCCAGATGAATGGATACAGAGTCACAGCCGAAGAACGCTGCTACGATCCGAACCAGAACGCAAACAGGAACAAAGCCCAGATGAATGGATACAGAGTCACAGCCGAAGAATGCTGCTACGATCCGAACCAGAACGCAAACAGGAACAAAGCCCAGATGAAGGGATACAGAGTCACATCCGAAGAACGCTGCTACGATCCGAACAAGAACGCTTGTCAGGAACAAAGCCCAGATGAATGGATACAGAGTCACAGCCGAAGAACGCTGCTACGATCCGAACCAGAACGCTTGTCAGGAACAAAGCCCAGATGAATGGATACAGAGTCACAGCCGAAGAACGCTGCTACGATCCGAACAAGAACGCAAACAGGAACAAAGCCCAGATGAATGGATACAGAGTCACAGCCGAAGAATGCTGCTACGATCCGAACCAGAACGCAAACAGGAACAAAGCCCAGATGAATGGATACAGAGTCACATGTTGTGAATGGGTTTGAGATGAGTTCTGAGCAGAGGCTCCCTCTGGTGGTTACAAGCGGTACTAGTGAAGATTGTGAGGACTGGGAATCAGGTGTTACTGACTGGTCTTATATAAGGGAGTCATTTTCCCATCAGGGTTGCCGGTGATCAATTGTTCTGGTCTGAATCCTTCATTCCAGTTTCCCTTGTAGCCTGCTGTGTCGTGTCTGCATCTCCTGCTACCAGATAAGAATTTTTCTTCTTTTGTGTTGTTGCTATATTTTTGCATTTTGTCCTGCACTTCTTTGGGGGCCTTCAGGGTCCCCTCCGGGGGCTTCTGCCTTCTCAGTTTAGTTCAGCCACTGAGTTTTGTTCTTTTGCTTTTTCCAGTTTTTTCAGTGGCTGCTTGTTATGTTACGGTAGCTGAGGAGTGCAGGTAAAAAAGGAAATACACCAGAGCAGTTGGAATCTATGAGATTGCAGTACCCTGACTAACCACCGCAACTAGAGGCAGCCGTGGAGCGTTCCTACGATGGTCCTAGACGCCTCGTCACAGCCTGAGAAACTAACTACACCTAAAGATAGAAATAGGAAAGCTATCTGCCCCGGAGCAGAACCCCAAAGATAATAGAAAGCCCCCAAACATGTAATGGCGGTTAGACAAGAGGAAATACTGACACAGAAAGAAAATAGTATGAGCAAACGCTGGGGCCCAAACTATCTAAATAGAAAAGGACAGGAAGGGTACTTACTGCAATCCCAGAAAACCCTGAAAAACACCAACTCTACTAATTTCAAAATCACCTGAGATCACACGACCTCTACCACCTAAATTAGTTCTCTGGTGTAACAAAAACAGCAGCCACTGAAAAAACTGCAAAAAGCAAAAGTACAAAACACAGTGGCTGGACTAAACTGAGAGGGCAAAAGCCCCCGGAGGGGACCCAGAAGGCCCCCACAGAAGTGCAGGACAAAATGCAAAAATATAGCAAAAACACAAAATAAGAAATTGTCTTATCTGATAGCAGGAGATGCAGACACGACACAGCAGGATACAAGGGAAACTGGAAAGAAGGATTCAGACCAGAACAATTGATCACCGGCAACCCTGATGGGAAAATGATTCCCTTAAATAAGACCAATCAGTAACACCTGATTCCCAATCCTCACTAGTACCGCTTGTAACCACCAGAGGGAGCCTCTGCTCAGAACTCATCTCAAACCCATTCACAACAGTACCCCCCCCTTGAGGAGGGGTCACCGAACCCTCATTTGAGCAACCAGGTCGGTCAGGATGAGTTCTATGATACGCACGGATAAGTCTCCTAGCATGGATGTCCGAAGCAAACACCCAAGAATTATCTTCCTGACCATAACCTCTCCATTTAACCAAATACTGGAGTCTTCGTCTAGAAAAACGAGAATCCAATATTTTCTCAACCACATACTCCAGATTGCCCTCAACCAAAACAGGGTCAGGAGGCACAGCAGCAGGAACCACTGGCTCAACAAACCTCTTCAACAAGGACTTGTGGAACACGTTATGGATCTTAAATGTCCCTGGAAGAAGCAAACGAAAAGAAACAGGATTAATAATCTCCATGATCTTATAAGGTCCAATGAACCTAGGCTTAAATTTAGGAGATGCTACTCTCATAGGAATATTCTTTGAGGACAACCAGACCAAGTCCCCCACTTTAAACCGAGGACCATCAGTCCTATGCCGGTTAGCAAACCGCTGGGCCTTCTCCTGAGAGAGGGACAACCTCTCCACTACCTGGTCCCAAATCTGCTGCATACGCTCAACAACAGAGTCAACACCTGGACAGACAGAAGCCTCCGTCTGTCCTGAAGAAAATCGAGGGTGAAACCCAGAATTACAGAAAAACGGAGACATCAAAGTGGCAGAGCTAGCCCTATTATTAAGAGCAAACTCAGCCAAAGGCAAAAAAGAGACCCAGTCATCCTGATCAGCAGACACAAAGCATCTTAGATAAGTCTCCAATGTCTGGTTTGTTCTCTCAGTTTGACCATTGGTCTGAGGATGAAATGCCGAGGAGAAAGACAATTGAACACCCAGTTTAGAACAAAAAGTCTTCCAAAATCTGGAAACAAACTGGACTCCTCTGTCAGACACAATGTTCTCAGAAATGCCATGTAAACGAACCACGTGCTGAAGGAACAACGGCACCAATTCAGAGGAGGAAGGCAACTTAGGTAATGGCACAAGATGTATCATTTTGGAAAACCTATCACAAATTACCCAGATGGTGGTCATTCTCTGAGAAACAGGAAGATCGGAAATGAAATCCATAGAGATATGGGTCCATGGTCTCTTGGGCACAGGCAATGGCATCAACAAACCACTAGAGCGAGAGCAAGGCTTGGAGCGAGAGCAAGTCCCGCAGGACTGCACAAATTCCCTGACATCGCGAGACAAGGTAGGCCACCAAAAGGACCGACCAACCAAGTCTCTGGTACCAAAAATTCCGGGATGCCCAGCCAATGCGGAACAATGAATCTCAGACATCACACTCTTTTTCCATTGGTCCGGGACAAACAATTTTCCAACAGGGCAGCGCTCGGGCCTATCCTCCTGACACCCCTCCAGAGCAAGTCTCAAATTAGGCGAGATGGCGGAAAGAACTACACCCTCCTTCAAAATAACAGAGGGATCAGATAGCTCAGGAGAGTCCGCAAGGAAACTCCTCGAGAGGGCATCCGCCTTAACATTCTTAGTGCCAGGAAGAAAGGAAACCACAAAATTAAAACGTGTGAAAAACAAGGCCCACCTGGCCTGTCTAGGATTGAGTCGCTTGGCAGATTCCAGATAGACCAGATTCTTATGGTCCGTAAGGACCACCACCTGATGTTTGGCTCCCTCCAGCCAATGTCTCCACTCTTCAAAAGCCCACTTCATGGCCAATAACTCCCGATTACCCACATCATAATTACGTTCAGTAGGAGAAAATTTTCGAGAGAAAAAGGCACAAGGGTTACTTTTAGAGGTCTCTGGATCTTTTTGGGACAAAACGGCACCTGCCCCAATTTCAGAGGCATCAACCTCCACCTGAAATGGCAGAGAAACATCAGGCTGCCGTAGAACAGGAGCAGAAGTGAATCTCTGCTTAAGTTCCTGAAACGCAGAGACTGCCTCAGGAGGCCAATTCACCACATCAGAACCCTTTCTGGTCAAATCAGTTAATGGTTTAACAATAACAGAGAAATTACCAATAAATTTACGATAAAAATTGGCAAAACCCAAAAATCTCTGAAGAGCCTTTAATGAAGTAGGTTGGACCCAATCACAGATGGCCTGAACCTTGACCGGGTCCATTTCAATAACAGATGGGGACAAAATGAATCCCAGAAATGAGATCTTCTGTACGCCAAAAAGACACTTTGATCCCTTCACATACAGAGCATTCTCTCTCAAAATCTGGAATACAGTTCGAACATGTTTCACATGAGAGTCCCAGTCATTAGAAAAAATCAAGATATCATCCAAATAAACAATCAGAAACTTGTCCACAAAATCCCTGAAAATGTCATTCATGAAGGACTGGAAGACGGAAGGAGCATTAGTGAGCCCAAAGGGCATCACAAGGTACTCAAAATGCCCTTCAGGGGTGTTAAATGCCGTCTTCCATTCATCCCCGTGCTTAATGCGAATAAGGTTATACGCCCCCCTGAGGTCAAGCTTGGTAACCAAGTAGCGTTTTTCACCCTGGAAAACAGGTCAGAAATCAAGGGTAACGGGTATTGATATTTCACAGTAATATTGTTCAAGAGACGATAATCAATACACGGCCTTAATGAACCATCTTTTTTGGCCACAAAGAAAAAAACCGGCACCTAAGGGTGAAGAGGATGGTCTGATATGACCCTTCTCCAATGATTCCTTGATATAAGACCGCATAGCGTCATGTTCAGGTACAGACAAGTTAAAAAGGCGACCCTTAGGGAATTTACTACCTGGCACTAATTCAATAGCGCAGTCATAGCTCCTATGGGGAGGTAAGGATGCAGATTTACTTTCGCTAAACACATCAGAAAAATCAAACAAAAAGTCAGGAACATCCTCAGCCTGGGGGAGGCAGAAAAAACAGGAGTGTTGGTATTAACACATTGGCAGCCCCAACTGGTTACAGACACAGATTTCCAATCCAAAACAGGATTATGAGACTGTAACCAAGGGAAACCCAGCACGATAATGTCATGCAGATTATATAGAACCAAAAATTTGCAGCACTCCTGGTGATCAGGTTCAACCCTCATTATCACCTGAGTAGAAAACTGGGGTTTATTCTCAGCCAAAGGGGTAGAATCGATCCCCAGTAGGGGAATAGACTTCTGTAGGGGTATCAAGGGAAATCCACAACGTTTAGCAAAATCATAATCCATCAGGTTAATAGCTGCTCCAGAATCAACGAAAGCCTGAGCAGAAAATGAGGACAGAGAGCATATCAGAGTGACAGTTAATAAAAACTTAGTCTGAACACCACCCAAGACAACTGAGCGTGCAAAACGTCTTCCCCGCTTAGGGCAGACTGAAATAGCATGAGAGGCATCACCACAGTAGAAACATAACCCATTGCGCTTTCGAAACTCATGACGCTGTGCCCCAGACACCACTCCATCACACTGCATGGGCTCAGCAGCTGGCTCACAAGGCAACACCACTCCACGCATACTTCTCCGCTCACGCAAACGTCTGTCAATTTGAATCGCTAATGACATAGAATCATTGAGACCAGAGGGGACAGGGAATCCCACCATAACATCCTTTACATTATCCGACAGACCCTTCCGGAAAAGGGCCGCCAAAGCGTCGTCATTCCATTTGGTCAGGACTGCCCACCTACGGAATCTCTGACAGTATAACTCAGCGTCATCAAGCCCCTGATTTAATGCCAACAAGGCTTTTTCAGCTTGATCAGTGACATTAGGCTCATCGTACAATAACCCCAAAGCCTGAAAAAATGCATCAACATCACTCAAAACAGGATCCCCAGGTATCAGGGAAAAAGCCCAATCCTGAGGATCGCCGCGCAGGAGAGAGATGACAATTTGAACCTGCTGCGCTGCGTTTCCTGAGGACTTAGATTTTAAGGCAAGAAACAATTTACAATTATTTTTGAAATTCTGAAACTTAGCTCGATCCCCTAAAAACAAATCTGGCATGGGATCCTAGGTTCCACAACAGGCAACCTAGCAAGATATGCAGCAATACTCTGAACCTCAGTGGCAAGCTGATCCACACGGCCAGACAACTGTGCAAACTCCATTGGGAGAAAAGATCCTCCCCAGCACCCAGAGATACAGAGGGAAAAAAAAAAAAAAAAATGCAACAAACAGAAAAATATCTCTGACAACTTTTCTTCCTTCAAATATTTTTTCCCTTCTGTGAGTACCATACAATTTTTATGGCCGGTGATACTGTTATGTTACGGTAGCTGAGGAGTGCAGGTAAAAAAGGAAATACACCAGAGCAGTTGGAATCTATGAGATTGCAGTACCCTGACTAACCACCGCAACTAGAGGCAGCCGTGGAGCGTTCCTACGTTGGTCCTAGACGCCTCGTCACAGCCTGAGAAACTAACTACACCTAAAGATAGAAATAGGAAAGCTATCTGCCCCGGAGCAGAACCCCAAAGATAATAGAAAGCCCCCAAACATGTAATGGCGGTTAGACAAGAGGAAATACTGACACAGAAAGAAAATAGTATGAGCAAACGCTGGGGCCCAAACTATCTAAATAGAAAAGGACAGGAAGGGTACTTACTGCAATCCCAGAAAACCCTGAAAAAACACAACTCTACTAATTTCAAAATCACCTGAGATCACACGACCTCTACCACCTAAATTAGTTCTCTGGTGTAACAAAAACAGCAGCCACTGAAAAAACTGCAAAAAGCAAAAGTACAAAACACAGTGGCTGGACTAAACTGAGAGGGCAAAAGCCCCCGGAGGGGACCCAGAAGGCCCCCACAGAAGTGCAGGACAAAATGCAAAAATATAGCAAAAACACAAAATAAGAAATTGTCTTATCTGATAGCAGGAGATGCAGACACGACACAGCAGGATACAAGGGAAACTGGAAAGAAGGATTCAGACCAGAACAATTGATCACCGGCAACCCTGATGGGAAAATGATTCCCTTAAATAAGACCAATCAGTAACACCTGATTCCCAATCCTCACTAGTACCGCTTGTAACCACCAGAGGGAGCCTCTGCTCAGAACTCATCTCAAACCCATTCACAACAGCTGCTGTTTTGATTTTGTTACACCAGAGAGCTAATTTAGGTGGTAGAGGTCGTGTGATCTCAGGTGTTTTTGAAATTAGTAGAGTTGGTGCTTTTCAGGGTTTTCTGGGATTGCAGTAAGTACCCTTCCTGTCCTTTTCTATTTAGATAGTTTGGGCCCCAGCGTTTGCTCATTCTATTTTCTTTCTGTGTCAGTATTTCCTCTTGTCTAACCGCCATTACATGTTTGGGGGCTTTCTATTATCTTTGGGGTTCTGCTCCGGGGCAGATAGCTTTCCTATATCTATCTTTAGGTGTAGTTAGTTTCTCAGGCTGTAACGAGGCGTCTAGGACCAACGTAGGAACGCTCCACGGCTGCCTCTAGTTGTGGTGGTTAGTCAGGGTACTGCAATCCCATAGATTCCAACTGCTCTGGTGTATTGCCTTTTTACCTGCACTCCTCAGCTACCGAAACATAACAGTCACAGCCGAAGAACGCTGCTACGATCCGAACCAGAACGCTTGTCAGGAACAAAGCCCAGATGAATGGATACAGAGTCACAGCCGAAGAATGCTGCTACGATCCGAACCAGAACGCAAACAGGAACAAAGCCCAGATGAATGGATACAGAGTCACAGCCGAAGAATGCTGCTACGATCCGAACCAGAACGCAAACAGGAACAAAGCCCAGATGAATGGATACAGAGTCACAGCCGAAGAACGCTGCTACGATCCGAACCAGAACGCAAACAGGAACAAAGCCCAGATGAATGGATACAGAGTCACAGCCGAAGAATGCTGCTACGATCCAAAACCAGAATGCTTGTCAGGAACAAAGCCCAGATGAATGGATACAGAGTCACAGCTGAAGAACGCTGCTACGATCCGAAACCAGAACGCTTGTCAGGAACAAAGCCCAGATGAATGGATACAGAGTCACAGCCGAAGAACGCTGCTACGATCCGAACCAGAACGCAAACAGGAACAAAGCCCAGATGAATGGATACAGAGTCACAGCCGAAGAACGCTGCTACGATCTGAACCAGAACGCTTGTCAGGAACAAAGCCCAGATGAATGGATACAGAGTCACAGCCGAAGAACGCTGCTACGATCCAAAACCAGAACGCTTGTCAGGAACAAAGCCCAGATGAATGGATACAGAGTCACAGCCGAAGAACGCTGCTACGATCCGAACCAGAACGCAAACAGGAACAAAGGGACGGAACTGCTACAACGTTGCTTTATTTTAAACCTGCCGCCCAATCAGAACGCAGCAGCAAACGGAGATGATTGGTGACACAGTACAGCCCCTATCAAGGTGTGGATGGTTGAAATAGCTGCTGTGTGAAAGCGTCCCAACGAGCAACGAGATCGTTAGTTAGATCGCTGGGGCGGCCGAAATCGTTGGGAAGTTCTGCATATTTGACATCTCCCCAACGATCACGATACGGCTCTCCAGCGATCTCAAAACCGTAACGTAATAACGATCGCGCTAGCGATCTCGTTATGTGTGACAGGGCCTTGAGAGGAGACTTAAAGGGGCTTTCCAGTCCAAATCAATAAGTCTGCAGTTACTCTGTGTGATTGCAGACTTATGAATCCCCCTAGAGCACGCACTGAGTGCTGCGGGGATTCACTGGTTTCCGAACCAGGACTGAAGGCTATGTGTGAATTATACATACACCCGGCCAGTGGGCGCGGCCTCACTCTCTATGCACTTTCCTTCTAGTGACGCTGCAGGCCAGTGGATGTGTCCCACTAGAGGGCGCTGCCTCACTCCACACAAGTATACGAAGAGCGAGGCCGCGCCCACTGGCCGGGTGTACGTATAACTCATACATACTCTCCAGTCCCGGATCAGAAACTGTCAAATCCCTGATTTGTACCAGAAAACTCCTTTAATAGCTGTCTACAAATATCTGAAGGGCTGTCACATTGTAGAAGGATCATCTTTATTCTCATTTGCACAAGGAAAGACTAGAAGCAATGGGATCAAACTGAATGGGAGGAGACACAGATTAGATATTAGAAAAAACTTTTTGACAGTTAGAGTGATCAATGAGAGGAACAGGCTGCCACGAGAGGTGGTGAGTTCTCCTTCAATGGAAGTCTTCAGAGGCTGGACAGACATCTGTCTGGGATGATTTAGTGAATCCTGCTTTGAGCAGGGGGTTGGATCAGATGACCCAGGAGGTCCCTTCCAACTCTACCATTCAGTGATTCTAACAACAACAACAACAACAACCAGGAAGAACCTCATCAGCAACTAGGGGTGCTTCACCAATAACTGGGGTATGCCTCACCAACAACTATGAAGCACTTTATCAACAACCAGGGGACCCTCACTAACAACTAAGGAGCAGCTGAGCAATAAGGATGAGATGACTTACCAACAAAAAGGGGAATCCACCCCTTAAACTAATGGATGGTTCTGTGACAACTAAGGTAGGGACTAATAGGGGGCTCCTCAACAACAACTAGGAAGTACCTCATCAATAACTAGGGCACCTCACCAACACCTATGGGGCACCTCACCAACAATTATAGAGTGCTTTGCCAACAGCTAGGAGGAACCTTTCCAACAACTAAGGAACAGCTCAGCAATAAGGATGAGATACCTCACCAACAACTAGGAGATTGCACCCCTAAAACTAGTGGGTGCCTGCCTTACAACTAAGGGACAACTAGGGGGCTCCTCCTTAACAACAAAAACAACTATGATGTACGTCATCAATAACTCAATGTACGACATCAATAACGCTGCCCTTCACCTCGCCAAACAGACCTACTTCACCACCCTGATCTCCTCACTAGCCGACAACCCCAAGAAACTTTTTGACACTTTTCACTCCCTCCTCAGACCAAAAGCACAAGCCCCTATCACAGACATTTGTGCTGACGACCTGGCCTCCCACTTTATAGAAAAAATAGATACTATCCGTCAGGAAATCTGCTCTCAACCACCAAGTGCTGTGACTCCCATCCCACCCTGCATTTCCCCTGGCTCACTTTCCACATTTGATCCCATCACAGAAGAAGAAGTCTCCAGACTCCTCTCTTCCTCTCGTCCGACCACATGCTGTTGTGAATGTGTTAGAAATGAATTCTGAGCAGAAGCTCCCTCTGGTGGTTACAAACAGTACTGAACCATTCAATGAGGATTGGCAATCAGGAATCACAGACTGGTCTTATATAAGGGAGGTTCCCTCCCATCATGGTTGCCGGTGATCAATTGTTCTTGTCTCAACTTTGTTTCCTGGTTCACTTGGAAGCTTGCTGAGTCTTGCCTCTTCTCCTGCTCTCAGCTAAGATATTTTCTGTTTTTTGTTTTTGTGCTTACCATGTTTTTGTGCTTTACCATCATTTGAAAAAATGACTAAGTATGGAATGGACAAGGCAACTGTTAGGTGGATTCATAACTGGCTTAGTGATCGGACTCAAAGAGTGGTCGTAAATGGCTGCACATCCAGTTGGAAGAATGTCTCAAGTGGGGTACCACAAGGCTCTGTTTTGGGCCCTGTATTGTTCAACATCTTTATCAATGATTTAGATGAAGGAATTGAGGGTAAACTGATCAAATTTGCTGATGACACAAAGCTAGGAGGGGTAGCTAATACTAGAGAAGAGAGAGAGAGGATTCAAAAAGATATAAATAAACTGGAGCAGTGGGCAGCAACTAACAGAATGGATTTTAACAGGGAAAAATGCAAAGTACTACATCTGGGCAATAAAAATGAAAAAAGCATATACAAAATGGGAGGAATAGGGCTAAGTAACAGCACATGTGAAAAAGACTTGGGTATACTAATTGATCACAGACTGAACATGAGTCAACAGTGTGATGCAGCAGCAAAAAAGGCAAATACAATTCTAGGATGTATCAACAGAAGCATACAGTCTAGATCACGTGAGGTCATTATTGCCCTCTACTCCTCTTTGGTCAGACCTCATCCGGAATACTGTTTTGGGCACCACATTTTAAAAAAGACATCAACAAACTGGAGCAAGTTCAAAGGAGAGCCACCAGAATGGTGACCGGTCTGCAAACCATGTCCTATGAGGAACGGTTGCAGGATTTGGGAATGTTTAGCTTGCAAAAAAGAAGACTAAGAGGAGACTTAATAGCTGTCTACAAATATCTCAAGTGCTGTCACATTGTAGAAGGATCATCTTTATTCTCATTTGCACAAGGAAAGACTAGAAGCAATGGGATGAAACTGAATGGGAGGAGACACAGATTAGATATTAGAAAAAACTTTTTGACAGTTAGAGTGATCAATGAGTGGAACAGGCTGCCACGAGAAGTGGTGAGTTCTCCTTCAATGGAAGTCTTCAAACAAAGGCTGGACAGACATCTGTCTGGGATGATTTAGAGAATCCTGCTTTGAGCAGGGGGTTGGACCAGATGGCCCAGGAGGTCCCTTCCAACTCTACCATTCTATGATTCTATGATTTGCATATTTCTCTGCTTTTCTGTAAGGTTAGCCAGGTTTTTCCCCCCCCGGGGGCTTGGGCTCCTCTCAGTTCTTCTGGAGCCACTGTTATTTGTTCATTTGCCTTTTCCAGTTTTTTCAGTGGCTGCGGCTTAGTTTTGTTACACCAGAGAACTAATTTAGGTGGTAGAGGTCGTGTGATCTCGGGTGTTTTTGCAATTAGTAGAGTTGGTATTTTTTAGGGTTTTTTGGATTGCAGTAAGTGTCCTTCCTGTCCTTTTCTGTCTAGGAAGATTGGGCCCCAACGTTTGCTCATACTATTTTCTGTCTGTGTCTGTATTTCCTCTTGTCTAACCGCCATTACATGTTTGGGAGCTTCCTATGTTCTTTGGGGATCTGCTCCGGGGCAGATAGCTTTCCTCTTTCTATCTTTAGGTGTAGTTAACCTCTCAGGCTGTGACGAGGCGTCTAGGACCAACGTAGGAACGCTCCACGGCTGCCTTTAGTTGTGGTGGTTAGTCAGGGTACTGCAATCCAGTAGATTCCAACCTCTCTGGTGTATTGCCGTTTTTGCCTGCTCTCCTCAGCTACCAAATCAGAACAGTATCACCGGCCAAACTGAAAATTATATGGTACTCAACAGAAGGGAAAAATAGTAAAAGGAAAAAGGAAGTTGTCAGAAATTTTTTTTTTTTTTTTCTCTGTTTGTTGCATTTTTTCCCTCTTTTTCTCTGGGTGCTGAGGAGGATATTTTTTTTTTCTCTCAATGGAGTTTGCACAGCTGTCTGGCCGTGTGGATCAGCTTGCCACTGAAGTTCGGAGTATTGCTACCTATCTTGCAGGGTTACTGGTTGTGGAACCTAGGATCCCCATGCCAGATTTATTTTTGGGGGATCGAGCTAAATTTCTGAATTTCAAAAATAACTGTAAGTTGTTTTTTGCCTTAAAACCTAAGTCCTCAGGAAACGCAGCGCAGCAGGTTCAAATTGTCATCTCTCTCCTGCGCGGTGATCCTCAGGATTGGGCTTTTTCCCTGACACCTGGGGACCCTGTTTTGAGTAATGTTGATGCATTTTTTCTGGCTCTGGGGTTATTGTACGATGAACCTAATGTCACTGATCAAGCTGAAAAAACCTTGTTGGCATTAAATCAGGGGCTTGAGGACGCTGAGTTGTACTGTCAGAAATTCCGAAAGTGGGCAGTACTGACCAAATGGAATGATGATGCTTTGGCAGCCCTTTTTTGGAAGGGTCTGTCAGAGAATGTAAAAGATGTTATGGTGGGTTTCCCTGCTCCCTCTGGTCTCAATGATTCTATGTCATTAGAGATTCAAATTGACAGACGTTTGCGTGAGCGTAGAGGTATGCGTGGAATAGTGTTGCCTTGGGAACCAGCTTCTGAACCCATGCAGTGTGATAGAGTGGCTTCTGGGGCACAGCGTCATGAGTTTCGAAAACGCAATGGGTTATGTTTCTACTGTGGTGACGCCTCTCATGCTATTTCAGTCTGCCCTAAGCGGGGAAGACGTTTTGCATTGTGACAGTGTCACTGGTTTTATATGTGAGGGGAGGTATGTGTCACACAGGATGCTCTCCTTTGTGAACTAAGACCTACTTCATTTATCTGCCAGCATGTTATATGTTAAAAGGGTGTGGCTGAGCAATGTATAAAAGCTCAGTCCTGTTTTTTTTTCTCTGGTGTGTGGTCTGGAGAGGCAAGTCTCCAGACAGGATAGTGGAAGCTACAGAGCTTTCCACAAGGACTTTAGCAGTGCAGTTTATGCTACCGAGAGCGGGTGGAACCCACTCATCTATGGACTGAGTTATTGTTTTTTTTTTTTATTGCTTTTCCCGTTTAACCCAGAAGGGTCATGTTTACTTTTCCTGCGAAACCTGCATGAGTTTATGGCTGATAATAAACCAGCAGAAAGAAAACCCAGAGAACGTGTGTCCTGAGTCTGCCTTCCGGAGAGCCGAGCGAGTCGTCTCACCACAGTTGGTGTGAGAGTGCGTGCAGGATTCCAGGAACACGTGTACCTGCCACAAAGACCGGTGGATGTCCTGGGTGAAGGCTGCCAGACAGCTAGAGAAGTCCGGCAGCATGGAGGAGCTCGTTAAGCACCTGGTCCAGGCCCAGCAGAGCATACAGCAGCAACACCTACAGAGCCAGCAGAGCATACAGCAGGCCCAGCAGAGCATGCAGCAGCAGCACCAGGAGACGACCAAACTGTTGCTTCAGCAGATCCAGTTGCAGCAAAAGTCGCAGCAGCAGCACCAGCAGGAGGCGCAACAACAGATACAGCTTTTGGTGGACGCCATCCAGAGCCGGGCGGCCACCCCAACCCCAGGGCCGACTGATGATTCTCACGTCAGGAAGGCGGTAAGGCGGGCCATGCAGAAGATGACCCCTGGGGATGATGTAGAAGCATTTTTGACTGTTTTTGAGAGGGTGGCTGATCGGGAGAGACTTCCACCAGCACAGTGGGCAGAGGTTCTGGCGCCATATTTATCGGGTGAACCCCAAAAAGCGTATTTTGACTTGGCGCTGCAAGATGCTAAGGAGTATCCCAAACTAAAGACAGAGATCTTAGCACGTCTGGGAGTAAATATGGCAGTAAGAGCCCAGCGAGTTCATCACTGGGCGTATGCTAGCAACAAACCCCCCGTTCACAGATGTTTGACCTATTGCATCTTGTTCAGAAGTGGCTACAACCGGAGTCCTCCACTCCGGCCCAGATGGTTGAGCGGGTGGTGATTGATAGATTCATGCATTCCCTTCCCAAGTCAGTACAGACCTGGGTTGCCCAGGGTGATCCCCCGAACGCAGATGACTTTATTGGCCTGGTAGAGAGGTACCAGGTAGTTGAGAGATCTCTTGGGAAACCGGATGCAGTCATTTCTCCCTACTGGGATACCCAAAAGGGGGTGGGTTCACCACGGAAGGGGTCTAGAGCCACCACTGGGGGGCGTCCCACTCCTATCGAAGCGGCCTTTAGAACAAGTGGGAAAGATATAGTTTGCTGGCGATGTCACAACCCTGGACATGTAGCCGCCAAGTGTCAAATATCCCCTGAGCCCATGGACTGCAGCCTAGGCAGACGGATCTCCTATTATGCCTATCCAGCCTGTAGCGTGGACTGTCGACCCGGCAAGGGACCGCAGGCGTGTGCAGTATCCATTAATGGAATAAAAGTGCTTGGGCTGTTGGACTCCGGGAGTCTGGTGACCTTGATCAGAGCATCCCTTCCCCACCAGTTGATCCCTTCCAAAACCCTGGGTGTTCGGTGCATCCATGGTGACGCCAAGGACTATCCCGTGGCCACAGTAACAGTAGGGACAGACTGTGGTGCCCAGTCCCATGAAGTTGGGGTGGTAAAGGACCTGATACATCCCATCATATTGGGCCGTGATTTTTCCTTATTCTGGGACTTGTGGGGGAAGGGAACTGGACTAAGTAGCATGGCGAAAAGCGAGATCCTTGAAGAAGAACCCCCGACAGAGTCTCAGAGAGAGGAGTTCCCCCTGTGCATCCTTGTCGGTGATGAGGGTGAGACGGTGACCGAGGAGGCTGACCTACCTGCGTTAGATATAAAGAGAGAACTTTGGGACTTCTCAAGTTCGAGACCTGACCTTAAAAGGGGCGTTCGACCAGGTTACTGTATGTAATGGCGTTGCCCAAGAGCCGGGGGCTGACACCAGATTCCCCACTTTGCAGTACAGGGGGAGTTGCTATATCGGGTGGCCAAACTGAGGGGCGGTGAGATAGTGGAACAGCTGTTAGTGCCGGGGCCATACAGACGGCGGGTGCTAGACATGGCCCATTCACATGTTCTGGGGGGACACCTAGGGGTCGAGAAAACTCAGGAGAGGATACTGAGGAGGTTTTGTTGGCCAGGATGTTATCGAGAAATTAAAAACTTTTGTAGGTCCTGCCCCACCTGCCAAATAACCGCTCCCTCCTCCCACTTCCGTAGCCCCTTAGTTCCACTACCTGTGATAGAGGTTCCCTTTGAGAGGATTGCCATGGACCTCGTGGGCCCCATAGTCAAATCAGCTCGGGGCCACCAATATATCCTGGTCGTCATGGACTATGCGACTCGGTATCCAGAAGCGGTTCCCCTAAGGAACATGTCCAGTAAAAGTATAGCCCGAGAGTTGGTCCATATTTTTGCTCGGACAGGTCTACCAAAAGAGATCCTAACAGACCAAGGAACCCCCTTCATGAGCAAGGAGATGAAGGAGCTTTGCAGAGTCCTTCAGATAACTCAGCTGCGGACCTCGGTTTATCATCCACAAACGGACGGCCTAGTGGAACGCTTCAACAAGACCTTAAAGGCGATGCTCAAGAAGGTCGTTGAAAAGGATGGGAGAGACTGGGACTACCTGCTCCCATTTCTGCTTTTCTCGGTCAGAGAAGTTCCTCAAGCCTCCACGGGCTTCTCTCCATTTGAGCTCCTATATGGGCGGCATCCAAGAGGTCTCCTAGACATCGCCAAGGAAACTTGGGAGGCTGAAGTCACGCCACACCGGAGTATCATCGAACATGTCGCCCAGTTACAGGAGAGAATGTCAAAGGTGATGCCCATCGTAAAGGAACATCTCCTCCAGGCGCAGGAAGCCCAGGCGAGAGTCTATAACCGGTCGGCGAGACTAAGACAGTTCCAGCCCGGAGACCGTGTTTTGGTGCTGATCCCTACCGTCGAGAGCAAGTTCCTCGCCAAATGGCAAGGTCCATACGAGGTGGTGGAGAAAGTCAGCGAGGTTAATTATAAAGTCCACCAGCCTGGCCGAAGGAAGGCACAACAAATATATCATATAAACTTGCTCAAGCCGTGGCGGGACCGCAAACCTGTGGAAATTCCTTGCCTGGGAGCCGCACCAGAAGGCAAGGTGGAGGAGGTCACTATTGCAGAGACTCTATCACCGGCCCAGAAGCAACAGTGTCGAGA